>VANL01000380.1:0-37540 GCA_006352455.1 Brachionus sp. 'Tiscar' | reverse complement strand
CAAACTAAAACAAACCAGCTTCTTGTCAATTAATTCTCCCCACCTTACAAGAAACCATACAAACAAGCAACAAAACAAGGTTATGTCACACTTTCTCAAAAAAATAAACCGCAACATTTTTTTGGTTTGAAAAATCCTAAACAAGATCTTAATGAAAAAAACTTTGACTAAAAGCGAAGAAGAAGCAAAAGAATTCATTCTTTTTGATTCTGGAAAAGAAGACAAAGACCGATTTTTTATTTTTGGCACTCGTGAACAATTAGAGTTAATCGATAACGAACTTATATTTTGCGATGGCACTTTACAATCGCTCCCAAACTCTTTACGCAAGTTTATTCTGTACATGATTTAATAAATGGTAGATGTGTTTTAGTTGCTTATGCTTTACTTCCTCGAAAAAATCAAGAGATTTATGTTAAACTTTTAGCAAACAATAAAATACTTTTGTAAAAAATGGACCCGTGTCAATTACGTGTGATTTTGAATCGGCTTATATATATGTGATGACAAAGAAAATAAAGAAAATTGGTTAGGGTGTGAAAGTTGCTCAAATTGGGTTTGTTATGAATGTTTGCCACAAAAGTATAAAAAAAAGAAAGGTTTAGAATTTAACTGTGACGAATGTATTGAAGAATAGTTCTTTTTTTTTATAATTGTTCAACAAAAAAAAATTTAAATTGTTTTTCTTTAACTTAAGATTTTTGATTCGTTTAATTTATAATCTTTTTTGATTAATTCTTTTTTTTTTCATTATAATTAAAAAATAAAAAATTTTAAAAATTCATTTTAATCCGTAATGTTAAATGATAAAAAAATATTTTTTTTAATTACAACAAAGTTTATTAATTAATTATTTTTTAGACAAAAATAAAATGATGAATTTACAATTTTTGGAGTTTTCGAACAAATGGGATCGTTTTATGCAATAAAAAAAAAGGTCATCTGGTTAGGCTCATTTACCATTTGCTTTTCTATTTTCCAAATAGATATTTTAAAAATTTAACTATATTTTGTTTTAAAAAAATAGAAAAAATCTATATTGGTATAGATAATCTATTCTTGATTAAATTTTGATGTATCTTCGCATACATATTTATCTATATTAACATAGATCATCAAATTTAGGTTAACAGGATACACTTATACCAAAGTAAAAGTAAAATATGATTTAGAATATTTATTTTTTACTGTTTTAATTTTTAGATTAATAATTGAAATAAAATTAAAATTAAAAAAACAATAATTTTGTTTTTTGTTCATTAAATTTACAATTTATAAATAAATTTATATTTAAAATGACATTTCAAGCCATTGTAATATTTCAAAATAGGAAAAAACAAAAGCCCGTGATATCTGCTGAGCAAAATCAAACATTTTAGACTCTAGCTTCAGAAAATTCAAGTATTCCATACGCTTTTGCAGAGCTAACTTTTCTCTCAACTTTTGAATTGATAGATTTTTTGCTTCAGACAATGCTTCTTGTAATTCTTTTTGCCGCAATCTTTCAAAAAAAAATTTAATAATAAATAAAACTAAAATTAAAACCTTAATAAATAGTAAATTAATCTTAGTTTTTTTTGGACGCTTTTTTAAGAGATTGTGAATTTTGGAACAAAAAACAAAAACCCTAAAATTAAAATATCTTTTTAAATTTAGGTCCAATTTTTGCTCTGAAGAAAGCTTGATATTTTTCTGCAATTATTTTTTTTTAATTTTGAAATACAATTTTTAGTTTGAAAAAAAAATCGAAAAATTTACTCATGATATTGTTCAGTTAGCTTTGTTAGCACTTGACGCTCCTCTTGAGTCATATTTTCGAGTAGTTTTGATTTTTCCTCTTCGGACAATTTATGGAAAGCTCTAACAAAATCAATTTGATCTTCGCTCACTTTTTTTTTTAATTTTAAAATTTAGCTTTTATTATTTTTTAAAAAATAAAACAAAAAAAAATACATTTAGAATCAGAGTTTTCTGGATCGATAACCAAATTTTTTAGAATGTTATCTTTATTTTTTTGAACCCAATCAAAATTGCGTTTTATTTCCTCTTTTTCTTCAGTTTTTTCATTGTGTTTTATTTGCTTGCGTTTCTCAATTAGCCGTTTCTTCATTACAGCTCGTTGTTCACCGGTCAAGCCTTCGAGCTCTTTTTCGTCATCACTATTCAACAAATCCTCACCTTCATCTATTAAAAAATTTTTAAAATAAAATTTTTTTTTCTTTCTTTCTTTTAAATAATACTTCTCATCTTCTCAATATCGGCAAGAACTTTGGCTTTAAATTCATCGGGTAAATCACTGTTTTCTAACCATTTTTCCAGCTCATCAGCGCCCATTTTTTTCATCAACTGCTTCATTATTTCCTCTCTTGTTTCATCATTAGAATCAGTCAAATTTTTGAATACTTCCTTCATAATTTTTTCCTTAACATTTCCACTCAGATTGTTAATATTTTTGGCTAAGTCTTTTAGCATGTCTTTTTTAACATTCTCAGGCATGTACTCCAAATTGTCGACCAAGTCCATAATGGCCTTTTCCATGACTTTTTTGTCTTTAATTAATCCAGGTTTCGATACCAATTCCTTTAAAAGATCTTTTTTGACATTAGCATCCATGTTGTCCATGTTACTGAGCATGTCTTTGACAGCCTTGTTCTTCAAGTCCTCGGGCAATGAGTCCAAATTTTCGACAAATTTCTTCAAGGCCTCTGGTGCAAGATTTTTGATGTTATCGACCACTTTTTTCAGCAAATCTTTGGGTAAATTTTTGGGATTTTTCATCATTTGGTCCAAGACTGTTCCGCTTATGTTTCCGTTTTCGATTGAATTTTTCAATTCATTTAAGACGTGAGATTTTATTTCATCAGGTAAATCATCAATTTGTTTGACCAGCTCATTCATTATGGAATCAGGCACTGTTTCGCCAGGCTTGAGCTTTTGCATCACGTCTTTAAGAATTTTGGTCCGTTGTTCATCGCCTAAATTTTGCGAATTTTTTACTATTTCTTTGAGCACTTCATTTTTGAGATTTTTTTTAAACTCATTGTCCGAGCCATCGTCTTCCACTTTGTCCAAAATGTTCTGCAGCAAAGAGTTCTTTTGATCTGAGCTCAAGTTATTCATGTTTTCAATCAAAGTCTTGAAAGTTTCTTGCTTCAATTCGTCCGGTAATGAGTCCAAATTATTCAAAATTGTTTTGAATATTTCTTCCTTTTTCTCAGCAGACAAATTGTCCAAATTTTTTGCTATTTCATTCAAAGCTTTCTGTTTGAGTTCATCTGGTAGGTCGTCCAAATTATTCAGCAATGTGTCTATCATTTGCTGTTTTAAATTCGCGTCAAGCAAATCTGTGTTTTTCATCAAGTCACCAAGGACTTTGTTGGCCACATCAGGTGGCAATTCTAAAAGAAATTAATTGTTTAACAACTTTCTTTAGTCTCTTACTTTTAAGGAGATGATAATTTTTTGAAAAAAAATTACTTATCGAATAAGTTACAATTTTTTTTTTCAGTAGTGAGCTAATGCTCCTTCAGAAATAAAAAATTAAGTTAAATAATATAAAGGTTTCCTAGGGTGCTAAAACTTAGACCCCATTTTTTGTTAAATAAAATCTTAATTAAGTTACAGCGTACTTTATTTTCGTAAAACACTAATTTGAAATTTAATTTACATTCAAATTTAATAGATGAAAATTTAATTTCTTTTTGGCTTTCAATTTTATTTCCATATAACTTAAGATCAAAATCAGGAGGATTTTTTTTTATTTTGACATGATTATTAATCATGATTATTTTTTATCTAAATAATTTTATCAATTAAAATTTTAAATGCTATTTTTTAACTTCATTAAATATACCATGTTTTTATTTTAAATTGATATTTTAGAAATATTTGATGGGTCTACCTAGTACCCACAGTGAAAAAACTTTTACCCACAACAAAAAAATTTTCACCACATAAATTCATTTAGCCCTCTCAAAACATTTTTAACACAGATAACATAAATTTTTTACACCACAATAAACGTAACTTTTGAGCACAATTTTTTTAATAATTTCAATATTTTTGAAAAAGAACCTCTCGCGAGTACTAGAGCTTCAAAAGCTGCTGAATCTTTGGCTAGATGGAATAATTTTAAAAAAATTGGAAAACATGTGATAATTATTATAAAATTGATCGTAAAAAAAAAACATTTGAATGTAAGTTTTATTTGAAAATTGGATATTGTAGTCATATTTTGGCTTTGGAAAAATTGTGGGAAAATGATGACTTTGTAAATAGGCCAAAAAAAGATAGACCATAAATAGCGGGTAAATGGTTTAGTCGAATTTAAACAGATATAATGATAATTACTTTAAGACTTTAAAACTTTATTTATTTAATAAATTTTTTTAAACAAAATCTGTGTTTAAAAGTCATACAAAAAAAAAATATAATGATATTTTAATTTGCTGTTAGGCACAGAAAAATTGTGTTAAACATTGATTTGTGTTAAAAAGTTTCTAAACCAGGGGTAACAGTATTTTCAATCTGGGTAACCAATTAACTCATATTTAATTAGTCGGTACATTAATTTATTTTTTCAGTAGGTTAAGTGATGACACTTACTTAAATTTAATTTTTAATTCTACTGATTTATAGTTGTAATAATTTTGACATAATCATTCAAATGGAGTCTGGAACCCAGGATATTAGGTGATCTCTACAAATACATATAAATGTTGTTTTAAAATTCATTTAAAAAAATGAGTCATTCAAAAAGCTATCAAAACTGAAAGTATCAATGGTACATAAAAATATTTAACCAAACTTTCAAACTAGTGAATAATATGGAAGTTGTGAATTTAAGAAAAGGTTTAAACTACAGCTTAAACACTAGGCCTGACAGTATAAGCTTAAAAGAAACTTCAAAAACTTGGTGCGAGAAAGAGTCAGCGATTTAATTATTTTACAAACAGAGCTGTTGGTGTCTGGAATAAGAATTAATTATTACTACTACTATCCATACAAAAATAATCCCCATTTAGTTTCTTTTTAAGATAAGCGAAACTTTGCTTTGATTCAATCATAAACACATCAATCTCTTAGGAGACATTTTAATTTAACAATGTATCCTATTGTTCTATTCAAATTGTAAATTTGAGCAATTTATAAATTGTATTATGCGATTTGCAAATTGACAGTTTACATATGCAATTTTTAATTTTTTTTTTAATTATCAAATTTTATAATCATAAAATTTATAAATTGCATGTCTAATTTTGTCAATGTTAAGTCAGATCCTTGTTTAAAATTTCACTTTTAAAAAAATTTTAAATTCAATTAATCGAAAAACAAACTATTTTTTAAGAAAACAAAAAGCCTTATTTATCAGTTGATATTTATTAGAATATTTCAAATCTGTGATTTAAAAGTAGATTGAAAGAGTGAGTATATCATGGTATCGGTCATATGATGAAGCGTTCATCTAATTTTATTTATGGCTCGATTTAATGTATAAGACATTTAGTTAGCTTGAAAATAATTATTGCTACCAATGCTACAGCTATGAGAAAGGTCTGATTAAAAGAATAATAGCGTTCATTTTATGTTAAATCAATTCAAAGTAAATATTGTGCATGATCATTCAATTTGTTTTTTTAAACAGGTGCATTTCTTCTTAATTGCACAATAATTAATTACTTTAATTAAAAAAAAATTCAATCAATAAAAATATCTTTTTATTTATTATTTGACAAAAATTATCGATGCCATTGAAATCTTATTAAGATTTAGCACAGTCAAGCCAAAGCATAAGAGGATATTATTACTGAACAAAAGGATGTAAAATGTAAAATAAATTATAAAGTTATAAATTCTTTGTACTTAGCCATTTAAGAAGTGGTCCTTTAAAAAAAAGCCGGTCCATTTTAAGGTATCAAAATTTTGGAAAAAAAATTATTTAATCTTTTTTTCGATTTACAAATTGATCGATTCAATTTATAAATTGAATATTTATAGCTAGGAAATAAATAAATTTTTATCCAATTTTATAATTATTTAAAAATTAGATATGCAAACTATCAATTTACAAATAGCATAATACAATTTATAAATTGACCAAATTTACAATTTGGATAGATAGAACATATATAATATAAATTTTATTTTTCTACTCTAATTGTGCACATATAATTAATACATATTTTATTTTAATCATATTTCAAGCATGTGGCCTAAAAGAAGGCTCTGTCATTCGGAACTGCCCTGGAAAAACTGGAAAAACTTTTCCTAAATTATTTTTTAAATAAAATAAATAAATAATTTATTTGATTGATGAGTAAAAAATTTATTCTTTTCTAATTTAATGTCAACAATTGATAACAAAAATGATTAAAGGTGTACTAATTCCACATCCCCCACATTGCAGCTCGCTTTTCCAACCAGGACCAGCACGAGGTATTAGAGGGCACAAGAGGCGCTTGTCCGTCCAGGCACCTACCGCGCCCAGCGTGAAAACTTTTTCACAAATAGTGTGATTAGAGTGTGGAACAGCCTACCTGAGAAAATAATCGATGCCTCGACTGTTAACCAGTTCAAGAATAGACTCGATGAATGGAAATATTCCGGTAGACTTGGGGAATTTTAATTTTAAAACTACAAATAACTTTGTTTATAATCTTAACTTTCTATTTTCATTCAATATCAGTATCTTTTCAACTATTCTATTATGGGTACTAATGTTCAAACTAAATCTAACGAGAGTGTTCTTCTGGACCCAGAAGACCAAACTTAGTATCTTACTCTTTGACGGATAAAAATGATTTTCTATTAATTCATTTTGAAAAAAAAAATCAATGAGTTATTTTTTCTATGAATTAGTACCGGATAAACCCAAATAAACTAACTAAATACTAAAAAACAAATTTAAAATACTCTCATCTTAAAATAAAAAAAAAATTTAGTTTTTTTTTTGTTGGCTGATTTTTTTTTAATTTGTAAAAATTATATTCGAACTGAAATATTAATTCTTCTTAAAAATCAAATTAAACTTTCTAAAAATTAATACTATTCTTTTTTACTCAATTTTTATTGTAGCCTTATCAATTAGAAAAAAAAAATAATTAAAAACTACATTTTAAAATCCAAAAAATTTTAAATTTTACAAATAATTTTAGAATTTCGCTAAAATTTGTTAGCTAAAGAAAGACCTGGTTGTCTGGCCTTTGGTACTTATTTAATCAAACTGTGTGTGGGTAACAATAAACTCTATGTCAATTGTGAGAAAGCAATTAACTCTTTATTTAATCAAAAGAAACTTAATAAAAATAAATGCATTTACCTTTTATATTTTCAATTAGTTCTTTAAGAAGATTATTTTTTGTTTCTTGATCTAAGTTTTCAGCATTTTTAACCAAAAGTCCAATTATTTGTTGTCTGGTTTCCTCGCTCAAATTATCAGCATGCTTTAACAAGTCTTGTAAATATTTATTTTTCTCTTCGGCAGTCATATTTTGAGTTTCTTTAATTACATCGTCTGTTTTCAAATTGTTCATTATGTCCTTCATTACTTTTTCTCTCAATTTTTCATCTTGTATCAAATCTGGATTGGCTAGCAATTCTTTGAGCAATTCCTGTTTAACTCCTGAGTCCATTTCATCAAGCTTATCAACCATTTTTCCAATAATATCCTGTTTGAACTCATCTGGCAGCTTGTCCAAATTTTTGACCAATTCCTTTAAAGTGTTGCTTTCCATTTTGTCTGTGTTTTTGATTATAGCGGCCAAAATTTCTGGCGCCAAGTCTTCTGAATGCTTAAGCAGTTCGGCCAAAACATGACTGTCCAAATTTCCTTGCTCCAAATTTTTCGTCACTTCAGACAACACTTTTGATTTTATTGCATCTGGTAAATTGTACATTTGTTTTACAAGTTCTTCCAAAACAGTCGGTGGCACGTCACCACTGTCTTCAGCTGTTATTTTGTCCAATACTTGATGCAAAATTTTATTCCTGGTTTCTTCATCAAGGTTTTGAGAATTTTTAAGCATTTCTTTCAAAACTTGATTTCTTAATTCTTGTGAAGTGTGTTTAATTCCGCCTGTTTCTTCGACTTTGCTCAAAATATCTTGCAAAAGATTATTCTTGGCCTCAGATGACAAATTGTCCATGTTTTTCATTAGTTCCATCAAAGCTTGTTCTTTTAAATCTTCGGGTAGGTCATTTAAATCGTGGATTAAATTTTTAATCATTTGTTCTTTGAGTTCTGAGTCAATGCCATCAGTAGACTTCATTATATCACTAAGGACTTTTTTGGCTACATTGGGCGGTAGTTCATTAACCAAATTGACCATTATGTCTTTTAGAAAATTTTCCTTAGCCTCGTCGGACAAGTTTTCGGCATTTTTAATCATTTCATCAATCAATTTTTTGCGTAATTCATCATTCATTTTGCCACCACCGGTCTTTAGAAGCTCTTGAAGGTACCTGTTCTTGGCTTCAGGGGTCATATTGTCTGCCAGTCGAAGAATATCGTCCAGCTTTTCCTCTCCAACCTTTTGTTTGGTGGTCATTTTGAGCACTTGCTTCCCATCGGCGTCTGTCACAAGTTCGTATACTGTGTCGCCAATAGTCATGTTCCTGGCACCATCTTTTAGCCGCATCACTTGATTGCCATGCTCATCTGTGTAAAATTCAATCAAGTCTTCGGCCCCCTCTGGAATTCCTAGTTTTTTTGCTATGTCCTGTCTTAATCTCAGTTTTTTTTCTCCAGTTTTTGAATCAATGTACACATCAAAATCGTCTTTGTTTAGCGTTTTTTCGGTCACAATTGCTTAAAGAAAAAAAACAAACTTTTTTTAAGATTTTATTTTTGAAAATTTTGTCAAACTAAATGAGAAAAAAATTTATCTTTTTTTATATTCTAATTTTTTTAGCGATTCTAAACTAGAAGTCATATTATATTTTAAATTGTTCTTATTTCCAGGCAATAGCTGGTCAACTCAAATTATTTATTTAAAATTTGATTAATTAAATTATAAAAATTTGATTAATTTGATGCATTTTGATTAATTTTTTCCAATTTTTGAAAAGGGAAAAAAAATTAAAGTAAATTTCGGTTAATTTTTGTAAAAAAAGGTGAAAAATGAACATGAAAGTAAAAACGAATTTTTACTAGAGTCGATTAAGGCCTAATTTACATTTACTCAGAAGTACAAGAGGCTATCCATGAAATTATAAAATTAAAAGAGAAATAATCAAGAATTGTGCTAAATGATACAACTTCCTCACAAACCGTGTAGTCAATGAATGGAATATGTTGAAAGATAGAAGAATTCTATACAATTTATAAAATAGTTTTTTTTTAATTTAATTTTAATTATTTGTTAAAAATAAATTGAATTAGTTTAGTAAAATCTGATAACAGATTATGTTCAAGTTATATTCTGAAATGATTAGTCTATTTTTGCTTTAAAAATATCGCTTGATTGAGCTTCGGTTGCATCCACTCTCAACATATTCAAGTCATTGACTACACGGTTTGTGAGGAAGTTGTATCATTTAGCACAATTCTTGATTATTTATCTTTTAACTTTGCATGAAATTGAATCATTTTTTTTCTCTTTTCAAAATTCGAAAAAAAATTTTTCAGACATAACTTTTTTTTAAAATTTCTTTAAAATTTTATAATATTGAATTGACCTTCTTAAAGTTTTTATTTTTTATTAATTAAATAATGTGGTCCAGTTTAATTTACAATCAAGTTTGTGCCTATGAAGATGCTTATATAAATCATTAAATATTTTACAGACTTTAAAAAAAAGTCATTACAAGTAATCAATCAAAAAAATTAGATAAAATTTTTAAAATTCTTTTTTTTTTAATTTAAAAAAACGTGAAAATTAATTTTTATAAAACTTAGTTTTATTTTTAAGAAGAAATGTCATATATTTTTATGAAGATATTTTTATTTTATTAAGGATACCATGCAAGCAAAGGTTGAATTCAAAGCCTATTGTAGAAAAAAAAAAAACAATTGCCTTTTTTTCGATTAAAATCTCAATCGTAAACAGCTGAAATTTAAAGTAAAAAAATTTAAAAATACTTCTTATGACTTTGGCTTGTTCTCTCAGAAAGGCTGATTTTATTCTGAGACTCTCTTTACCAGTTATTGGATCAATGAATACTTCAAATGCACGTGCGGGTAATTCAAGTAATTTCATGAGCATTTCATCGTCAATATCCACATTTTCCAAGTCCTTTCGTTTCACTAGTAAAATTTTAAATTATTTTCAAATCTGATATATTTTAAAAATTACTTGTTTTGGCCAAAACCTGTTTAAATATATTCTTGTATTCATCAAGAACTTCTCTGCTTATTTTTCCCTGAGCGATGGCTTGTTTTAAGCGCTCTAAATTGGCTCGCAGTGCTCGTTTTATGTCGTCAGACAGACACATTCCGGCATGCTTGTTATTCAATACGTTTTTGGCTATGAATTCAGCATACTTTCTTAGCGTATCAGCGAATGTCTTATCAACCACAATTGGAGCAGCTGAATGCATACAAATTTAAACACAACTAATAATTTTTTTTAGAAATACTTACGCGGTGATTCATAGGACCAAAGCAAAAAAAATTCCCTCGGATCAAAATCACCAGCAGACCAGTTGATTGCTTAAAAAAAATATAAAATAAATGAACAGTACGAAACTAAAAAAAATTAATTTGCTTATGTTGCAAAATTTTTATAAATTAAAAAAATCAAATAATAAATGAATACAATCAATTTTTTTTTTTAGATTTTCTTGTAAATTTTAAAGAAATTTTTTGAGATTACCAAAAATAAAATTTCAATTTTTGATTCAGTTTTTTATTCATTGTTAAATAATAGAATTGAAAGCTTGTAGGAATAAAATTATGCGGCAATTAAATTTTTAGTTAGTTCTTGATATGTGTCCTTATAAAAGGTTCAGGAAGTTTTTTTTTTATAAAAATAATTAAAGGTCTTAAATAGCAACAACTCCTTAATTGACATTGTTAAAATTATTATAAAAAACAAAAACAAAATATCAAAAATGCCAAAGTTCAAGCTCTAAGAAACAAAACATGTTCTGTAAATTCTAGCACCTAGTACACCCAATATACCACCAATCTATTGATTTTGCAAAACTCTACAATACATGAACAAAATTCAAATTTTTGTGGGCATAGTGTTATAAGTTTTAAATTTATACTTTTTAATATTTTTGGATTCTTTGGGGTATATTTGAGAAAATTTTTAAAAATTTTTTTATACTAAATAATTTAGGAGAATTTTGGACAATCCTAAATTCACAATTACTTCTTTTTGTACTAAAATTTTGAATTTTGTTCATGTGTTGCAATTGCAGAACCAATTTATCGGTGCTACATTGGGTGTACCAGGTGCTAGAATTTACAGAACATGTTTGGTTCCTTTAGAACTTGAATTTTGGCATTTTTGATACTTTGATTTAGTTTTTTTCTATATCAATTTATTTGTTTAATTTAAGATTCATCTGAGTTTCATTTTTAGAGTAATAAATCAAAATATTTATTCTAAAATGATCGGTTTTAATTATTTTTAAAAGCAAAATTATTTTTTTTAATTTGAAATTTATATATCTTTAAATTGGAAAGAATTAACAAAGTTAAATTTTTGATCAAATTTTAATGCAGGACTCTGCTATTTGAGTTCCTCAATTATTTTCATAAAAAAAAACTTCCCGAATCTTTTATATATACATGTATCAACAACTAACTAAAAATTTAACGGATCAAATTTCAAGCGCTCAATTTTTTTAGATGCGCAATTAAATTTCGATTAGATTTTTAATTTTTTTAACATTTCTAAGCTTTATTCTTAAGCTTTTTAAAAAGGATTGTAATTTCAAAAAATGCAATAAAATTTAATTGCGCATTTAAAAATGTTTAAGTAAATTTGAGCGCTTGAAATTTGATCAAAAATTTTAATTTGCTAAAAAATTAAATTAATTGAAAATTGTTTAATTAAAAAAAATTCAAAAAATTTTTTATTTTTGTTTTTTTTTCCAAAAACCTCATTTTTTTGACAACTAAGAATTTATTATAAGATTATCAAAGTTTGACAATTCTGAATCTTTTATTTTTCTTCAGAAATGAGAAATAGAGCAAAGTAAGTAAAAAAAATTACTTAAAAAAATTAATTCTCTAAAAATAAAACCCTTTCTGGTAAATAACTAAAAAATTAAATTACTTCTTTTTTTTAAATTTTCATTTGGTTTTGTCCTGGTCGATGAATTGACATCTTTTGGAATATTTGCATCATTATTATTATCTAAAATAAAATGTTGAATTTTTATAATTTTAATGTCTAAAATTTACATTCAGCACCTGGAATTCCTTTGAAAGAAGTTTGCTTCAAATAGTTGTCGTCTTTTTTATTTAAATTAGCTGTCTCTTTGAATAAAATGTTTGAATAGTCGTATTTTTTAGGCATGTAAGATTCAGTTGCAATAAAATTATATTGACTTGGCTGACTAGTCACCGGAGGCGATAGTTCCATTTTTTCTCTCCTAGCTGAAAATGAATTTTTCTTCTGTGATGTAAAATTTCCAGATTGTTTGGGTTTGAGACGTAGCATTTCTACTTTGGCATAATCACTATCATAATAGGCAGAATCGCTGTTTGAAGAACTCATTTGTTTAAAATCGGTTACACTTTCTGATTGAAAGTCTTGTGATTTCAGAAATTTAAGTTTTGGCAATTTATTTTGCTGCTGCACAGACTCGACTAGAAATTAATTTAAAAAAGAAAAAATTTATTAATTATTTTAAATTGTTATTTTAAATACGCTTGGGCTTTATGGGTCTATTAAATGATTCAGTTAATTGGGTTACATTTTCTTCTGCCGAATTCGGATGAAACGATTCTTCTGTATTTAAATAGTCCCATTTTTCATCACTAACAGTTCCTTTATGCTTGCTAGTGTCAGTCTTATTTTCTCTGGCTGTCCAACTAACTCTTGAATTTGTTTGATTTTCTGTTAAATTTGTTTCTCGTTGTTTGTCATATTTTTTAGTGTTAAATCTTTCAAATTTTTTAATACCAAAATGTTCCATATCTTTTAAAACTTAGAAAATAAATTATTTATTTATTTTTTTCTTAAATTGATTAATTATTAGATTCATTACGTTTAGGATCGACTTTGTAGGTTTTTTTTCTGTTATTCACTGTAATTACTCTAATGCTATGCTTTTCGAGATCATTTTTCAGTGCACTTGGCTTAGTGTCCGGCTTGTGCCATGTCTCTTTTGACTCTTTTCTATGAATATTTTCATTAATGAACAAATTTCGACTTGATTCTTGATCTTGATTGTTCTTTTCAGGCAGCTTATCGAATCTGACCTCGTTTTTTTGGACCTTTTCGTCCAGATTTTTTTCTGTTTTAAGGATCGATTTATTTTTTGTACTAACACTTGTCATTGTACTTGCTGATTTAATTCGATTTTCACCAATATTCATATTAGAGCTGTCCTCCAGTACATATCCTTCTGGAATAGAACGAATTTCGTCCAAATAAATTTCTTTGAAAAGAAAAAATTAATTCCTTAGTTGAATCTTAAAATTAGGTAATTAAGGATAAAACCTTTTATTTCATTCTGGTCAGGCTTTTCATTTTCTTCCACTTTTGAAATGGATTTATTTGATTGTTCGATCAGATCATTATCTTCGGTGGCTATTTCTAAAACAAAAATTAGATTTTTAAAATTTTTATAATAAATTTTTACAAAAAATATTTTAATTTTCAAAATATTTAAATGGTAAATAAATAGTTAATTTTTAATCATATACAGTGGTTATTTGGCATAAAGATGGTAAATTTAGACTTAAAAACCGGACGGGTTTTTTCGGCTTTTATGATACATATTTTCTTTGTTTTTAGTTAAATAAATTTTAATCATTGTTAAAAATTTTTTTTTAATCAAAATTCTAAAATCAAAAAATAATAAAATTATTAAATTTTAGTAGCAAATTAATTGATTAACCTTGAAATTGAAATTATTGTTATTTGAGTGAATATTATCTTTATCACTCAAAGGCACTTTTTGACTATAATTTTTATTAATGCATAGTTTGTGAACTAAATCACCAGGCTGAACCTGGTTATGTAGAGAAGGATTTATATTTAATTTTAATATTATACCCTATCGACTCTCTAATGCGGTTGCTTCTTAGTTATTTACAATTTTTTCAATACTTAAAATTGATTTTTAATTTTATGTTTTTTTTCTCTTTCATTTTGATTTTGATATCAATTTAATTAATTTGCTTATTCATTATTCTTTATATGTTTAGTTAATCTAAGTTTTGTTTATAAAAAGACATTAAAATCATAAAACTGGCTGAAAGAGCTCTTCTTGTAGCCTTTCTTTCCTTTAAAAAGAAATAAACTATTAAACAAAAAACCTCTTCTCGGACAGAAAGAACTTTGCTTTTTCTGTCCAATCTTGCATTTTTTTTACATTTAAGGTAGGACTGGTAGACCGGTTCAGATATCATGACCGGTTTTAAACCTTATTTTAGTAACCGTGGTCTAATAGTAACTTAAAATACCTAAAATTAATAGCTAAAGACTATTTATGTATAATGCCGTCAAGTGTTTTTTTTGAAAAGATATTTTCTTCGGCTGGTCAGACAATAACAAAGGATAGAACTTCATCAAATTTTAATAATGTAAGAAATCTGATGTGTTTAAACTCTTGGACAAATAACTTATAATTTTCAAGCTTCATTTTTTTTTATTACTTAACAATAAAATAAAAAAATATGAAAAATAAATTTATTCAAAAATTAAAAAAATTTTTAAATTCTTGATATCTCACAGTCAATAAATCAAAATTTATTAATTTTAAGAATTTATCTTAAAAACCGATTCAAACCGGTTTCATTGAACCGGTATACCAGTCCTAATTTAAGGATATCGATAATTACCATGTACCTTTTACAGCCATTATGTTTTGTATCTAAATGGTTGGAAACTAACAGGAGAGTCCCACAAGGGTCTATTTTTGATATTTACAGTACTGCTATGATTTTCTGTTTTTACGTAATTTTACGTGAAATTACGCATACAGAAAATAATAGCAGTACTGTATAAAATATCTTTCAAATGTAAAAATAAATGAAAATAAATGTTAGAAATATGCTGATGATACAAAAATATAATCAATTTTTAAAAATATAAAAGATTTTATTTTATTTCAACAAAATAAAGATCATATTTCAAGTTTCTCTCTCACCTGGTCTCTTGATTTAAACATCGAAAATTTCCTAGTATTGCTTCAAAAAACCCAAATTATTTATTTGGAACAATAAAACTATCTAAAACGACTTTAAAATAGGATGATCTTAAAGGCTAGCGAAAAAAACAAAGAATTTCAGATGTTTAAATAAAGACTACGTAATCACTTTTACGGCCTCATTTACAGTTTGCAATAAGCTCTTGGTGCCCATATTTAGAAAAAGAAATTGTTGAAATAGAAAAAGTTTAGAAAAGAGCTACAAAAATTATCCTTTTTCTTCGTAATTCCGAATGTAACAAAAGACTTGAGTTGTTAGAGTAAGCTGACATCAAAATAAGAAGAATGAAAGGTGATTTAATTCAGATCTTTAAAACCAATGTATGACTATGAAAGCGTTAAACTTATTTATGGCATTAATCTTTCTCTAAATCAATTATACAATTTGAAGAAGCACACAAAATGCATTGAAAGAGAAAGTGTCAAAAATTGTATGCATCGTTATCATTTTCTGACAGATCGTGTGGTTAAAATTTTGAATAGCATGTCTGAAGAAATAGTTAATAACAGAGTTGTTCAAAAGTCCCAAATCTCAAGTCAAGTCCAAGTCCGGAATTTTTTTTTTTTTTAATTTTTATTTCTTTATTAATAAATAATTATAGATAAATTTTTTATTTTTTAATAAAAATTCATCTCAAAATTTATTTAGATTTAGTTTTTGATAGTAGTTAAAATAAATATGATAATTAAAAAAACTTGAAAAAAAAATATTTTTCAAGCAGTTTTTTTAAAATATCATTAAAAAATTTTTATTGATTTATTTATATAATTATATTTCTATGATCCTAAATAGTTTTTTTGGAAGTCAAGAAGAGTAGGACTTTTGAAAAAAATCAAAAAAAAAAGTCCAGACTTTTTTTTGGGACTTTTAAACAACTCTGGTTAATTCTAAAACTAAAAATATTTTAAAGCTAAACTAAATACATGGCTTAAAAGATATTATTTGCTACTTTAGCTTGAAAAAGTTTATCATGCTTTGCGTTGCAGTATTTTTTTACTAATACTACTACTACCACTTTACCAAAAATATTTTTTTAACAACTGAAAAAATCGAATTTTCATTATAAATTTCTAATCAAAAGATAATAAAATAAAAAGTTCAAATTACCGAACATCTCATTGATTGTCTTGAATTCTTGTTGGACTAAGCTAGAATCAAATTTTGGTCTTGCTGATTTAGTCTCGTTAACACCAGCATCTACTTCACTGTTCTTCTCGTGAGTAAATTCATTGTTTTTTAGCTCATATTTTAAAGGCTGTTTTCTATTCTTGCTATTCGGCTTGAAAATTTTGCTGCTCTCCGATTTAAGCTCGTTAGCAAATGCAGAATTTGGTGGGTTGTTTTCAGTCTGTTTTTTTATCCATGGTGCGCCTGAGTGCTTACCAAACATATAAATGGGTTCTAAAGTGATCTTGTTTGCACCATTTTCAAACAAACTTGTTTTGGATTTTTCCAACTTGTTAAATCCGTCCGATTCGGTCAATTTATCTAAAATAGAAACGGACACATCATCTGAACTAGCATCCTGAATTTAAAAATTAATTTTTTTAAAATATTTTTTTTTATTTTTATTCAATTTAGATTTTATTACATCGAATGTGATCTCTGGAAAATTTTTTATATGAATTTCAATTTTTTCCGGAGGTCGAGCACCCTCTCTTGTATAGCTTATACTCGAGTTATTAGGATCTCCCTGAAAAAATTCAAAAAAAATAAACTTTTAATAATTGTTTCAATAAGTTTTACAATTTGATGATGATTAATATTGTTCATTACACTATGAAATAACAAATCAGATAGGACTTTTTGCTTGTCTGTTTGATCAAGTGAATCATAAGAAATCTCCTCTTCATCTTTTTTGAATATTTTAATCGGATCTTTATCAATTTCAGCTGATTTTCTTTTTATTTTAAATTTATATGACTCAATTTTGCTGTTGCCAAAGTTTAAATTTCTCATATCAACGGCAGTTGATACCCAATTTTTGTCAAATGTATAAGCTTGGGGTAAAATGGTCAAGTCTTCTTCGGCTCTTTTTTTTCTAATGGCATTTTTTTCATACACAACTTCCTCATTTAGCTTACCGTCTGATATAAAGGTGTCCAATAAGTCCTGGTCCCAATTTTTGGTCAAATTTCTCAAGTAGCGCCGCGCCGAATACCCGCGGTTGATTTTTTTCAAATCGGTTAGCTTTTCATATTTGACCACGTTCTCCAATTCGGACAAATTTTTAGTCGACAATAAGCCTAAATAATTTGAATCCAAATTGGTTTTGGGATCGGTTTTGGCTATTTGGGGCAATTTCTAAAGAAAAAAAAATAGGATTTTTTGAAAATAGTTTAAGCATAGACCGCTTTTGGTAATTGACCTTGGGCCTAAAAAATGCGCTATTTTCTTTAATTTTACAGATAGCTTTTCTAGGTAGAATATATAACCCACAACTGCTATTTTAATTTCATAAGTTAAAATAAAAAGTAAACAAAAGTAAACTTTGATTTGATTTGTTTTATAACACAAGCTTTGGACAATGTGAAACCAATCGAAGCTTTGTCTGCATTATTTAATATCAAGATGAAAAGTAAAAATAGTAAATTATGTATGAACTTAAAAAACTTTAAACATTTTTCTTGGTCTTTTCCCGAAAACACTTGATTTTGCAAATTTTTTCTTTAAATAAATTTAAAAAATAACTATCAATTTTAAACAAGAAAATTAATATTTATGTGAACGGTTAAGTAAAAATGAAGACTACGAGTTTTTGGCTTTAAACATTGAAAAATGATGAAAAGAATCTAGTTTTTTTTTAATCATTTTAAATGTTCTTATTTGATTACAATGCTGCTGAAATTTCCATAAAGCTTAATTCACCAAGTCCATTAATGCTCCAAGTTGCTCTTTTCTGAACTTTTTCAAGTGTGTCTTTATTTTTCAAACTTGATTTTTTTTCTTCAAATATGCTTCACTTAACATTTATTTAATACATTCAGGAGGTAAAGACATGGAAATTTTTAAAATAATTTTGTACTATTGGTAACTAAATCTAATCGATTTTAACACTCAAAACCCGGAGGGGTTTTTTGGACCCCTTGAGTTACTTTTTATTTTTTATTTTTTTTCCATGAAAATAAGCATATTTTGCAAAATTTGAAATAAATATTGAATAATAAAAAGTTCAAAAAGGAACATGGCTAGGATAAAAAAAATGCCATAAAGTAAAAAAATACAGAAAAGAAAATAGCTTTTTATTATTTTAACACTAGAACGCCCAGCTGTTTTATATCAAAAATAAAAAATTAAAATAATTAGAAATTAACGAAATTTTTTAAAAATAATACAAAGCTTCTTAGGGCTTTCTTTTAAAATTTATTTCTTTCAGTAAATAAATAAAGTTAAAATTTTTAAAATCGGATCAATTTGATCCGTTGGACTTTCTAGTGTTTTATCTCATTGTCTTTAAATGGCTAAGCTATCAAGATAGCATTGGAGTTGTGAACTTGAACTACAAGTTGATCAAAAATTGCTCTTTTTTTGATAAATAAAAATAAATGATTATAAGAGTAATTAAAAACTAATTTGTACCTTCTTTACTTAAAATAAAAAACCCTTAGTTTTTTTTTAGTTGTCAAATCTTAAAGATGTTTTGTTTTTTGTTTTTTTTTTTAAGGTGAGAAAAAATGCGCACCAAATTAAATTATTTAAATCAATAATAAAGGAAGATTTTTTGTTAAATTTGTATTCTAGTTTCATAATACTTTTATTTTAAAATACTAAAATTCAAGTGCTCTCCAATTACGATACCCCAAATTTTGAATAAAATACACCAGAATATTAATTTTTCTTCCCAATTTTTAAATTAATTCACCCTTTTAATTAAATTAGAAATATAAATTAAAATTTATGCCTGATTTAATAAAACGTTACTTTTTTTTGAATATTGACACTAATTAAATTAAAACGGCATCTAATTTATTAAAATGAAACCTAATTTGAGTTGGTCAAAAGTTAGAAAAAAAAATGAATAATAATTATCGTAACTGTAAAAATATTTATATTAAACCGAATATTAGACTTTCTATTGTACAGTATCTTGTTTGTTTTTCTTTTTCAAAATACCGTTTTTAACTTTTATTTTTTTTTTAACTAATTTTTTCATATATATATTTTGTTTCTAAAGGAGCATTTGACTGATACATATTTGACAAATAAATAGAATAGACAAATGTTCCATTAATCAAAAATGTCTAGTTCTGCAAGTATTCTAGGAAATAACTTTAACGATACATGCAATGATGCTGATGACATTCCCAAAAATAAAAGAAGTACAGTAAAGGCTTACGATTGTGTTCAAGAATGTGACTCTTTGGAAGAATTCAAAAGGCTGGTCAAAAATTCACATTTCGACAATGTCCCCTGGAATTCTAATAAATAGAATTCTTCTAAATAATGGCTTGTCTAAATAAATGTGGTAAAAAAATAATATTTTTTGTGATAGAAATAAAAAAAAAATTTTTTAATACTTTTTGTATTTTTCTAGTTACTTTAGTGTCAATGTGATAAAAAAAGTGCCGTTTTATTTTTTATTTTTTTTTCTTATTAATTGGTGTAATTCTAATAAATTTGGAGTAAAGAAATTAAATTTTGGTGTATTTTATTCTAGTAGTTTCTAGTTTCACAAAGACAAACTCATTATTACTTCTAAAAAAATTTAATTTTAGTCATATGGAATGTAGTTGAATTTAAGTTTTTGCAGAATGCCAATTAAATATAAAATTTATCAAATAAAATTCGGTCTATTGCTGGATTAAGTCAATTTTTTTTTAATTAAAAAATACCATATTTCTATTAAAGCCGTATAACAAAACATTTTGCTGTAGTTCATTGACTGTTTTAATTGGAATTTCTTCATCAATAAAATTATTTTTTGACTGTTCATTAAAACTGGCCGATAAATCATTATCATCTGTTTTTTTATAAGTAGCTAAATCCTGCGAAAAAAGAATAAGTGCACCTTTTCTATTAACAATAAATAAAATTTAAAACTAAAAAAAAATTTCTCCTATTCCATTAAGTACTTGGTAGTGAAAGTTTTTGGCAAGTTGATCTCTTTTTTAGCATTTGAGGGTATTTTTTTTTGTTCCACAGATCCATAATAGTCCTGAAAAAAATAAAATTAAAAAATTAGTGAAGGATAATCGAAGTGCTACATTTTCTTCAATTATGATGTCATATTTTTTCTCTTCGTGGCTCAATTCACCAATTCCCTTAGCTAGATTAGACAAATTGGTGGGATTTTTGGACAATTGTTCAGGCGCATTGTAAAACGAAGTCATAGCTAAAATAGAAATTAGAAAATTAGAAATTTAGTTAGATATGATTGCGTCCTAAACTAAGCACATTAAATTAAATGTTTGAAACGATTCGCCTCCAAGACAGACTATTGTTATTGTATTACCTGTTCTATTCAGCTACCTACGAATTAATTATACTGAATAGAAATAAAACTAGGAATGCTCAAGGCGAATAGTACGAAGCTTTCTCTTTCGTAAATGTATGCTTATTACAAGACACCATGTATAAATATAAAAAATGTAATCAATATTGAGTCTGACACAAACCTTTTTTTTATTTTTTTAAATTAAATAATATATGGATTTGGTTGTCTAAGTTTCATCAAGTTTTTTAGATGGCTTTAATTTTTAGATGGTTTCTTTTTTATTAATTTTTGGCTCCATTGTTCTCAACATTTTGTAAATATTTAGTTTTTTCTCGGATTAGAATAACGCTAAGCAATTTGTTTAAGCTTAAGGTTCCGGACTGTCAAAACTAAATTCAAACTGAAAAATAAAATTAGATGAATACGTACAAATATTCAGGCGTAAAACTTTATTAAAAAGTCCTGTATTAAATTAATTAATTTTATGAAAATAAAAAAAAAATTTATCTAATAAACTATAATGGTGTTAATTTTCTATTCTTTCTATTCATATCTGCTAAGTTGTCATACCGACTAGAAATGATTGTATAATCGATTCTTAATTTACATTGTTCCAAAGTTTAGTTAGAGTTAAGTAAAAAAAAATTTCTATTAATTGAATTCTAAATAATTGTGTTAATAGTACACAAACCTATAAAAGATATTTTCATTCTTTTAAAAATGAACAAGTATCAATTAACTTGTCTTATGGAGCATAAACTTAGTACTTAAGTAAACTTTTAATAAGAAAGAAAAACTAGTTTAGAAAATTTAGACCTATTTTTTTTTAAAAGAATTAAAAAATAAAACTAATAAATTTTTATTTCAGAGTTTAAAATTTAAAATTCTTATGCATTTTTCAATAAAAATAAGAATAAAAATTATCTGTTGACAATCATGTATTGTGTATTTTTTAAAATTTTTTTCCCAAGTTCATGCCTAGTGAAAAATATGTACCTTCTTCTACCTGAAGAAGTTCTGACCGAATTATTTGAAAGAAGGCTTTAAAATCTAGAGTGTTAAATGAAAAAATTGAAAATTAAAATTTTTAAATTTCAACAGTCCATCTAATTTTTCCATTAGCTTTTTGAATGTTGTCTCATATGGCACCTGATGGTTATTTTCAATATCTTATTGTCTTTCTTAGCTTTCGGGGACTTAGCACTGAATGTATATTCTAAATACTACCCAAAAAATTTCAGTTGCTTATTTTACTTTATTCAAAAAATGGATTAAGTTGAAGAAAAATGCTAGAAATTAAAAAATTAAAGAGCACTTTAGTTAAACCACTACTATTATAGTTCTGTTGATTGTCAGTAAATCAAAATTTTAAAAAATATTAAATTAATTTTTCAAAAATTTATGTTTTTTTATTAAGCTGAAAAAAACTTAAATGATTAAATAATTTAAAATTTTTTAAAAAAATATTCCAAAAAATACTAAAAATTTTATTTTCTTATTCTTCTTAATCTCTAACAGTATTCCAAAATTATATTACTACTTAAATTTTATCAATAATTTAGCATTAGTCAATTATCATTTTAAAATAAAAGATTTTTTACAATTTAAAAAAACTCGAATGGATCCTTGAATAGATGCTTTAGTTTAAGAAATTTGTTAAAAGAGTTTAGTTGAGTATAAATAATATTGCATAACATTTTTTTTAGAAAATAAACAAGAAAATTTGGGTATCTTTACCTATTTTTTTTGGCTGAATTTTCATATTCGAAAGAAACAATAAGAAAATTAATCTAAATTGAAATGCTGGTTATTTGATTGCTTTTAAAATAAAGAGCTCTATATTGCACTTTTTTTTTATTAATTTAAATTATTTTCTTTTATGAAAATGTTTATTCAAATTTTTAAAATTGTTTTTATAAAATAGATTTAAATAAAAAATTTCAAATTAACTTTTGATTGTATTTTTTATTATTATTTTAAAAAATCATACTTGACGACATTGAAATTAATTTTTATACCAAAAGAAATTGAATGATCATTTTATTTTTAAATAAAAAGGCGATCCAGTATGCTTTTTATGTTTTTTTTTCTTTTAAACAAACAAAACCTTTTAAATTACTTCAATTCTTAAAGGTTAGTAAATAAGCATGTGAAATTCTTATTTTAAAATTGAATTTTTTTTTCAAAATAAACATTACTTAAAAGTTTCTAAAAAATCCAAGAATTCTTAGATTGAAATAAAAATTAAAAATATTTTTAAACTTTTATATTAAAACGAGACAAACTCCGTTATCTGTTACCAGTTTTTTTCAGGTTACCAATTCAGAACTTTTATCTATTTGATCAATTTCATAGGGTATAAATCCATCGAGTTTAGGTTGGTAGCGTGATAACATTGAGAAAAGAATCCCGAGTTTGATCTAGATAGCCGAAAAAAAAATTGATTGGGTTCGGGATAGGATCTGAGTAACATACTCAATTCTAACCCAAACCTGATCCTGGTACCCAATTCTTCCTTGCTCCTGGGACCACTAGGGTTATTCCACATGTAATCACTCATAAAACTGGCTTATACTCGAACTCGGTAACACTCATTTTTAGATTTATATTTTATATTTTAAAAGGAATTTATTTGATTATATTAAGTTAAGGTCTTAGGTTTTAGGTTAAATTCAATGTTTTAGGGTTTTTACGGTTTTATGAAGTCAATTCTATTCGGCTTTAATTATCAACCCTTGAAAATTATCAAAACAATATTGTTTATATAAAACCGATAGAATTTTGATTATTTAATTTAACCTTTCCAACACTTTAGAATCCTTAAAAGCAAACAAATTCTTAACAAATTGACATCCAGGGTCTCAGGCCATCTGAATGTCTATCTCATTTTTTATTTTTAAATTTAAAGAATTTAATTAATTTAATAAGATTTTATTGAAATTTTTTAATAAAAATAAATACAAAAAAAAAATAAATTATTCTTCATCTTCATTGGATGTCAATGGACCTTCGATGTCACCATTCACCGTCTGAATTTTGTTCTAAGACATTGTTTTTTATGAACAAGAGTTTATTCCAGACCCGGATTAATTTTTTGTATGCATATTTTTTGTATAATAATATCTCTAAAATACTTAAATTAAAAATTTTCTTTTTTTGACTTAAATCCTATTTATATTTTGAGTTGGTAAAAATTCAAAAAATTACTTTATTAAAAGTTCGAGAACGGTGAGAACGATATACAATTTAAATCCAAATTCATGCTATTTATTTGATTAGAGCTATCTATTTTTTTTTTTAACAATAGAAAGCCCGATTTTTTTATACCTGAATTTTAATTTCTCGCATAAAATAAAAATATTACTAAAAAGCCCGTCGGGTCTTTCTGACCCGTTTTTTAAAAGTCAAAGATTAAATGTTTAAATTCTTTGTTATTTTATTTAAAAAGCATAAAAAATTATTAAGATTTTGAATCATGACATCTCTTACTCATTGCTCTTACAACCATCTCATGTAAACATGTCCCACAAGTCGTTTTCCGCAATCATTACAAGTAAATTTGAACTTGTTCTCATTGCACAATTTAACCTGGCATTTTTTTCTATCACTGTTTATTGATTTTTTTGACGATGTTGGCGTTGTCGTTATGAAATTTTTTTAAGCATTTTTACAAGCTAATCCATAAGTCGGTCAGAAAGACCCGTCGGTCTTTTTAGTAATATTTTTATTTTATGCGAGAAATTAAATTTTTTTTTTTCAAAAACATAATTTATTTATTCTTTTTTATGTAGTATTTATTTTAGGTCTAGAAAGAATTAAGCCAAATAAAAAAAATTTAAAAAAAGTTTAGTCTTTAGAGTGGAATAAAAGGGTCAGAAAGAACCGATGGGCTTTCTAGTGTTAATTTGTGGCATAGTTGATAAATTAAAAAAAAATTTTTGTCTAAAAATTTGGCAAATTAAGTATGAGGATCTCATTGTAACATGTAACAAGTAACAATCAAATGTTAGAAGCGTAATTTGGTTCTTAGGTATAGAAAAACAAACTTCTAGTCAATTAGAGAAAAAAAAATTGAATTTTCTATAATTTTGTAATTGATTGTGATTCAAGTATATTGGATAATAGTCTCCCAGACAAGTTTAAAAAAGATCAAAAATTTTTTTTTAACTAAATGTATATTTATGATAATTGCCTATCTAAGCTTTTGAAAATCTAAAAAGTAGTTTATATTCAAGTATTTTTTAATAATAACAAACTTCCTTTCAAATCTAACTTTCTTCCAAATTTGAAAAATATTTTTTAAAATTTAACTCATCATCAAAAAGTATTTAAATTATTTTTTTTTTGTAGCAAAATATGCTTTTTTTAATGAAACAAGAACAAAGATAATGTTTGTGAGTGTTTTTGAGTGTTAACCATATTTGAATTGTTCGAAAAATATTTCAACAATCGCTTATTAGTTTATTCATTTTAAATTAATCAAAAATATTTTTAACTAATGTCCTTTTTTTAAGATAAAATGTATCTTTTTCAATGATTATTGATTAAAATAACAGTTAATTTCAAAATATAAATAAAATTTGCTAATTCCTCAATTAATTTTGAAAATTTTGGTGAAAATCTGAGTTTTGGTGTCTAATTGCAAATTAAAATTATGATAGATACGATATTTAAAAGAATTTGTTCATTTTTGATATTTCTATCCTAATTGCCATATATTCATTATTTTAAATAAAATTGCTAAAAATTAAATTATATTTTTAAACTATTTTCTTTTAAAATTAAGTGACAAAAAATTTACATTTGTTTAATTTACATGTTAATTTTTACAAAAGAAATAAAGATAAATTAAAAATAATATTAAACTAAATAAAGAACACCATTAGAAAAGTTTTATTTTTAGACTTTTCAGTTCACCATTTGGACCATCTTCCAAAAACTCGCTATCATCGATGTCGTCATCAATTAACTCATTTTCATGTCTAACTTCAACGCAATCTTCTTGCTGATCAATATTAGAATCTTCATCATATTCGATTTTTGTCTTAAACTCAAATTCACTATCAAAGCTTCTTTCCTTTAAAAAAAATAAATAAAATAAATTCCATATTTTTTTACAAAAATTTTTTAAATAAAATTTTTAACTTATTAGGTTTAAATAACTAAACATTTGTTTGAAAGCTATTTCGCTCATCGCTAAGTCAAGGAAAATTGTCTACAAAATAGAAAATAGCAAATGTTTGTCCAATTTTTAAAAAAGGAAGTAAATTTAATGCAAATAGTTATCGTCATGTTTCCTTAATTATACTATACATAAATATTTTTAAGATATAAAAGACAATATTTTACTTCAACAAGATACAGATCATATTTCAAGCTGGTCTCTTGATTTAAACATCGAAAAATGCCTATTAATGCATATTGGTTCAAAAAACCCAAACTATAATTACACAATTTTTAATAAATATGGAACTATCAAACCATCTAAAACGACTCTCGAAAAAGATTTAGGTAACTGTATTCAAAATGACCTTAAAGGACAAACCAAGTCCGGTACTGTACAAACCGAATGCTATGAATGATAGCAAAAAATTTCAAGTATTTAAATATAGACTGGTTTAGAATGCTTTATACAGCGCTTGTACGGCCTCATTTATAGTTTTCTTTGAAGTTCTTGGTGTCAAATAATTATAAAAAAACACAAAAGAGCTACAAAAATCTGTTGAGTTGTTAGAGTTAGCTGACATCAAAGTAAGAAGAATAAGGGGTGAATGGCAATCAAAGTGTTAAACTTATTAATGGAATGAACCAATTTATTTATTCATTTTATAAATTATTTTTGCTGCAATGAATAACTTATGTTGTTTTTAAAGATAGGAAACCAGCCAGTTTAAACAACCTGTTTATTTGCAAATTTTTATAAAATTTAAAAAATTTTTAAATACCGTATTTGCTAAAATAGAAGTAACCATAAATAGAAAAAACTTGCTACTATTTGAGTCAAAAATCATTCTTAATTCGAGTTATTTTTTTTAGAAAAAAGTGTCTCATTTAAAAGAAAATTTATTAATCATGTTTCATGTAAAACAAGTGTTATCTTGTCTCTAATAGAAGAAAAAAATAGCGATAAATTTCTTGTAATTGAGTCACATTTTTGGAGTGAAAAATTTTCGAATAGAAGAAATCCTTTGATGACCGAACTTTCTTATATTTGATGAAATACGGTAATAATAAAAAATATTATGCTATAAGCCTTTTTATTTACTCTTTTTGAGTCTATAAAAAATACTTAAAAATATCAATATATTTGTATTTTTGTATGTTCAGTTTACTTCACTATACCCGGTTCTGTTCAATATTCTATCTCTATCAATATTCTATTTTCTTTATTCTATCTCAAAGATTACATCTGAATTAAAATTTTTTTTTTAAATATTTGAAATAAAAATTAAAAAAAAAAAATGTTTTATTTTTTTTGTTTATTTGACTAAGCTCCCGAGTATTTCCAAAGTATTCCCGGGCTATTCATTGTATATTTTTGACTTAATAATTTTAAAATTTAGCATATTTTCTCCCTCTGAAGAATACTTAGTATACATAAATAATATTTATATATATTCTAGAATACATGGCCAAATCCTATGTTTGTGGGATTCATGTATCAAAATCTCAAAATTTCGATTAATTTAACAAGAGAAAAAAAACTAATAAAATAAATTTATTCATACATTTTCGATTTCTTTTAGTTTTAAGAAGACCTCATTGTCTTCGTCGTTTGAGCTGTACAAATTGTCTGAATGATAGCTCTCATTAAGATAATTGTATTCCGAGTCGGACTCGATGCGATTGTTCTCTTTGGTCACATTTAAACTTTTGGACTCAGAGCTCTCTGACTTGAGGCTAACATTGATGAGCTCAAGTCTAGAAGGCTTGAATGCTATGGTCTCAATCGGCCTTGGTATCAACTTGGCCGGCTTATTGGCCGTGTTCACAGAAGACATTTTATCTGTTAGAAAAGACTCGGAGTTTTTTTTCTCAAACTTTTTATTATAGTCAATAATTGAGGCAAATGTGGATATTTTTGTAAAAGGCTTGGTCGTATTCACAATAGAGCACGACTCTTCTACATGGGGTGTTTGACTAGAGCCTGGCTTAATGGTAACTAGCTTTGAGGACAAATTTAAATCCGAGTCTTTTGTATCCAAATTGCAACCAGCGGTCGAGTCGAGAATTTTGCTTGATGAAATTTTATCCGAAATTGTTTGACTAAGTGAGACATTTTTGTTCAAATTTACATGCAAATTTGTTACTTCAGTTTCTGGCTTAGTAGAAGTTTTAGAGCCCGAGTTGAAAATTTTGTCCGGCAACCAATTCTCCAAATTTTCGCTATTTGAACAAATGAGAGGTCCCCTGGGTATGAGTGTAACCGAATGAGGCTCTACAGTCAAACTGCACTGAGAAGGCAACGATTTGCGACGCTTAGGTGACTTTTTGCCCGAGTAGGAGGCCAACCGGCTCGACCGGGATATCGAGTTGACAGCGGCGGTTTTTTCGCTTCTCTCCTCGAAATTAGCTTCGGCAATTTCTGTTTCGACTAAAGTCGAACTGGTAAATGATGTGTTATTGCTTTGTCTGTTGTACATGTCTTCGTTGTCCGATTCACTTTCGTCTGAGATGAAAAGTTCGTCAAAGTTGTCGGTCTGGGTTGCTTTTTGCTTCACCTTGGGTGGCTCGCGGGTCGAAGACCGAGCTGACACCGACCGATTGCGGCTAGAGTCTGTTGACGAGGCTTGACGATGCATCAATAAGTTGCGCTTCGACCGACACTCCATCACTATTCGATCTTTGCACACTCTGTGCGTGTTTATGCCGCAGTCCTTGCATTTCCAGCCCTGTTTTATCAGGCCCCATAGCTTAAACAAAAAAAATTATATAGAATTTTTTTCTTTTGCATTTAGCTCTAAACTTACGAATCCATCACAGTGATTACAAAATGTAGGCTTGAAGTACGTGGTCTCGTGAAATTCGTGCTTAAATTCAGTCTTTAAAGCATGATAATTCGCCTTTAGGAAATAATTTTTCATCTCTTCACCACTGATCATGCCATCTCTACAAAAATTTAATTTTAATATTTTTTTAGCTTTTTTTTTTTTTTAAATAAAATTAATTTATTTGAAAAATATTTGTTTTTTTTGTTAATGTAAAAAATAAAATATCAAAATATTTCTTATCTTTCTCTAAGAGACATCATATTTCAATTTTTTTTTCATCTTAATAATTTTTTGTGTACTCATTAGTGTTGGGTACCTGTGTGACGGCCATTATACCTTCAAAAATTGATGTTGGCCGTTATGATGGCCGCGAGGAGAAAAATTTTTTTTCTCTAAAAATAAATGATAATACTCAATTCTTTTCTCTTAAATGTTTGTTTTCACACCCGGCCACCTTGGCGGTCTAGTGGCCGCCAAAAAATGTACCCAACTCTAGTACTCATCTTCTTTCATAGTAACTTTTGGATCAGGTGCGTTGATTAACCGAAACTGGTCCTCAATTTTTAATGAAAAGGTTTTACTCCATTCGACCCTCTACAATATTCCACCATTTTTTTTATTTAGTGAAATTTGAAAAAATTAATTAAATTAATTTTATTATTAATAAAACTAATTATCGCCTTCAAATCGATATAAAATATATGATAATTAGATGTTTCTCTCGGCTGAAAAAAAACGAAGACTATAAAAAAAGTCAATTTAAAAATTCTGAACAAAAGTTAAGGCGCACATCATTAATCTCTAATTAAAATTTAATAACTATTGACTTAAATGTATTTTTTTTATTTTAGAGAAAAATAAGCACCTAAATGTATTTAAAAAATGTAAGATTATTATTTAAAATTATTTTTATTTATTTTTTTTAGATTTTGGTAAATTAAAAAACAAATCTTCTTTTTTTATGATAACAATATTTTCTTTTTTAAGACTTATAAGATGAGACGCATATTTTAGACCCTTTCATTAAAAAAAATCAAAATATACTAGGTAAAGATAATAAACTGGGTGAGATGTTAAAAAATGGAGCCGTTGTTAAAAAATGTATTAGAAAAGAAGACGAGCGCTGTAATATCTTGTATTTTAGTGTAAACATGGGTTAATTAACTGTTTGTTTTAATAAAAAATACAAACAGTTTTTAAAAATAAAAGTGATTGTATCTGAGACAATAAAATAATTTAAGAAAAAAAAATTAACTTTAAATTAAATTTTTGTCTTTTTTTATGTAAAAATAGAAAACTTTTTTTAAATTAAAGAAAATAAAAAAAAATTAAAGACGATCACTTTAAATTTTTTAAGTTGTATTTTTTTTTTAATAATTCGATGTTTTGATATATCAAATTAAAAAAAATTAAAATTAAATACTACTTTTTTTTAATTTTTGTGAAATTTAGTACAATAGAACAGAACAAAAAGTAAAATGTATTTATAACTTTTTTTCTGGACGTTAAAAATTGGTTCTGTTAATGCAACATAGTGCAACATTCAAAGTTGCATAATTGACAAAATTCTTTTAAAACTCTGCAAGATTAGCAGAATTAAATTTTAATGTATTTGAGCGTGGTGCATTTTGCAGAGAGTTTGCATATTATTAACAGACTTTGGTAGTTGATGCAACTATGAATGTTGCACTTTGTTGCATTAACAGAGCCAATGTTTAACGCCTAGAAAAAAAGTTATTAATACTTTTTACTTTTTGTTCTGTTCTATAGTACTAAATTTCACAAAAGCTTTTTTTTATTCACCATTCCTTATTTTTAAAAACAAAAGATTGTTCTTTAAATTAAAAAATTCTCAGCTTTTTCTACATACAATATTCATAATAGTGTTTGATACGGTCTGTCACTGACACTGGACAGGTAAACGTTGATGTTGTTGTCTGTCCAATGTCCATTAAGACGGCCAACACCATTTTTTAGTGGTATTGTGACCGCAACTGACAGTAAAAAACACTAAATCAATGTACCTCCTAAAAATTTTCGGATTTTTTTTGTTAATTTGAACTTTACTACAGCAAAAAAAGCACACTCATTCAATTAAATAAGTTTTCTCACTTGTCAGCATCAAGTACAGCAAAAGTGTCAATGAATGGAAAATTTTGAGCAATTTCATAGAACTCAGCTTGAGATATAAATCCGTCGCGGTCATGGTCATAATTTTTAAAAACTGCATCGACCATTGATTTGACATGTTTTTGGATTGTTTGAGGATCAGGAGGAGTTGATATGCTTTTGGCCCAGTCGGCAAAGGCCGATATTCTCGACGGAGTACTTGGCTATGAAAAATAAAAATTTTATTTTTAAATTTTTTTAAAATATTTTCTAATTTTCAATACCGAAGAAACAGAAGTTCTAGGCTCCCGAGCTAGAGATAGCTCGTAAATTTCGTCCTCAGAATAGCTCATGTCTAATGATAACTGAAGTAGTTTTATGAGGTCCCGATTTTCCTGAACTGGTGGTACTGAATTTTGCAAATTGGTCACACTCTGAAATATAACTGACAATTTAGCCATTTTGCGAAAATTTATCAGATCATTGTCCAGTTTGTCCAAATGAGCTGTGTGCAATGAGATCATATCTTTTAAGTGTATTCCACTAGGATTAAAAAAAATGAAAAATTCCTATTAATTTTTTATCATTTGAATTTTAAAAAAATTACATAATTGGTATCCAAAAATTTTTAATTTCACTAATAGTTTTTCTATATTGTCCATAATTGCAATTAGAAGATAAGAGCTCCATGAAATCGCTGAGAATTTTTTGATCCTCAACAGATAGATACAGATTTGTCTTGGAGAGACGCGCCAGAGCGCTGTGACATATGCCGCCAATAACCGCCATTAGAGAATTGAAATTTTGAAGTTTCCTCAAATGCTAGAGAAAAAAAATTGAGGAAAATTTTTTTAAAAATTTATCAGTTTACTTTGGCAACTTCAATAAATTTGTGTATGATATCAGCTCGTTGCTTGGGAGTTGTTTTGCTCAATACCATACATTGGATCCATTGTGATAAACCATTAAATAGCTGAATGGATCTTTCCAACGGGGGATTATTCTGAATGCTTCCTTTTATTGCATAAGATTTGTAGTCTTGGAACTAAGAAAATATAATTGGACATATTTCAATTAGAATTAAAATAACTTACACTGATTCTGCGCAGGGTTTTCCACTCCAAAAATGTCAACTGACTGGCCAGAACTTCCGGTTCTATTTTGTCAAAGCCTAGAGCAATTTTTTGTTTCGATTTTAGAGGATTTTTTGTCGTTAATTTTCTCATCCAGTCATAGCATTCTATTTTGGATATGTCGAAAAATTTTAATTGTTCTTTGTGACCGTTTATGGCTATCATGTTGGTGAATTTTTTTAGTGATTCAATCAAAAGGTTGTCCAAAACAAAATGAAATGTGAATGTGCTTATCCAGTATCTTTAAAAAAATCAATTTTTATAAAGATTATTAAATTTTTTTCATACTCTTTGGTTCAGAAAATTAAAAATATTTTTAAAATAAAATTAGAAGTAGAATACTGTAAAATAAAACAGTAAAAGAAGATTAAAAATTAAATAATTAAACACTAGAGCTTGGACACCTTTCATTCGAAATTTCCCTATCTTTTAATTGTAAATTCTCCCAAGATTCACATTGATAGACAAAGAGATTTAATTATTAAATAGCTTCTTTCCTACTTTTTGTACTTAATGGTAATTTATTTTATTTTTGCCTTATTTCTTTTTGTGCTTTTTATAAAAATTGTTGTTTTTTCAATCTTTATTTCAAAAAATTGACGGGGTTCGAGGCCGATCCCTGGTATAGGAATTCGGTAAAGATAGGACAAAAAGGCACAAGGCAAAAATAAAAAATTTTCCATTAAGGACAAAAAGTAGTAAATTATAAAAAAAATTTAATTGTCTATAATAGCTGTCTATAGATTTTCTTTAAAAATTTTTACAACAAAAAAATTAATTTTAACACTCAAAATCCAAAGGGGTTTTTGGACCCTTTGTGTTAGCTATTTTTTTTAATTTTTATTCCATGAAAATAAGCATATTTTGAAACATAAATAAAATAATTTTAATATTATTTTATTTTAGATATTTTATAGAAAAAAAATTTAAAAAAATGATTAAATTTATTTAACCAAATACAAATAAAAGATGTAATATATAGTAGCCTTTTTTTTTTTCTTACTTAATCTTATTTTATATTTTTATTCTGAAGGAGCATTAGCTCGATACAGATTTAACAAATAAAAAAAAAAAAGAGTAAAATTCATTGTGTCATGTTAATTTAAATACAAGTAAATAGCTATTAAGTAATTGTTGGTGTTCGGTCTTGGACATTAATTTTAATAGATTTGGTGATTTAAATTAAATGGAGAGGTTAAAAAGATTGAACCTTACAACACTGACAAGGAGCACACGCTAACATAATCCATCATAATGAGTTAACTAACTTTAGGAAAAAAAAACTAAAAGAACAAAATAATATTAAGTCTAAATTAAAGGCAAAAAAATTCAAGATTTAAATTCAATTTATCTCTAATAGAAGAATTTTAATTCAAAAAAATGGAAATTTCTTTCCTTTAAGAAGAAAAACATGGGCTATTTTTTTTTTTTTCATTAAAATTTCTGATTGCATCACTTATTTTACTGATATCGAAAATTATTTTTCTAAATTTTCCTAACAAATATTATTTATGTTTTATTTTCAAATGCATATTAAATTCTCAATTTTATTTTCATTGTTCTTAAATTATAACAAAATATGATTGAAATCAGTTATAGGTCAAAAGCCGAAACCACGTAGGAAAATAAAGGCCAGAGCTTGGAATGTAACACAAAATAATTGACTTTTGTATTGATTTTTTTTTTTCAAATTGATATAAATCAGAACTCTTGTATTAATCTTTAATCTTAAATAAAATTAGAATTTCAAAAATTCTGCTTGTAAAAATAAAATAGTTAAGTAAAATTAGTGATAGAATCAGAAATTTAAGTGATTAAAAATTAAGTGATTAACTCGCCAAAAAACATGAGCTTGAACGTGGTTTTTCACTTGTCTTTTTATTTGAAATAATTGTTATATATTTTCAAGATGCTTAATAAAAAAACAAAAACTTTTTATTTAAAAATTAATATATCTTTGAATTAGTTTAAGTAAATGTAACTCAATTTTATTTTCATTGTTCTTAAATTATAACAAAATATGATTGAAATCAGTTATAGGTCAAAAGCCGAAACCACGTAGGAAAATAAAGGCCAGAGCTTGGAATGTAACACAAAATAATTGACTTTTGTATTGATTTTTTTTTTTCAAATTGATATAAATCAGAACTCTTGTATTAATCTTTAATCTTAAATAAAATTAGAATTTCAAAAATTCTGCTTGTAAAAATAAAATAGTTAAGTAAAATTAGTGATAGAATCAGAAATTTAAGTGATTAAAAATTAAGTGATTAACTCGCCAAAAAACATGAGCTTGAACGTGGTTTTTCACTTGTCTTTTTATTTGAAATAATTGTTATATATTTTCAAGATGCTTAATAAAAAAACAAAAACTTTTTATTTAAAAATTAATATATCTTTGAATTAGTTTAAGTAAATGTAACATGTTTAAGATTTAAAAAAAATTTAAAATAAAAACCAGTTAATAAAACTATTTTGTAAATTAAATCTTTTCTATGTTTTTATCTGAACAAATTCGATCATTTTTGAAATATTTTTTTTTAAATTAAAATAAATAATTTTTTTTTGCAAAATATGTTAATTTTTATGGAATAAAAAGTAAAATTAGAAGGTAACACTAAGGATTGAAAAAACCTCTCCATGTTCTGAGTATTAAATATATTTTGAATGAAAGATATTTGATGACGTTGATTTGTTTTTACTCAACTCGATTACTTGGGCACTGCGTGATTATATTCACTTTCAAATTTTTTTAAAGATTTCCTTAAAATTTTATTTAAAAAAATTAAAAAAAAAAAACTTAACATAAAATTAAATTTATAAATCAATTAATGTCAACTGGTTATAAAGAATATTTGCTGATTTTGATAAATTTTTTTGTTAAAATTTATTTTTGATTGTACTGTAAGAATAAAATAGTTTACGACTAAACTAATTTTTGGCTATTTTTCCCGTTTTAAAAGTAATTTTTTTATTAGTTAATTAAAATTTAATGTTATTTTTAATTTATTAGCTTATATTTTCTATTTTTAGAACTTTTTTTAGAATAATTTACCTGAAAGTGTAGCATATTCTTAATTGATAGCTATTGGAATGCTGAGTACGATTGTCTTCGTATTTTAAATACAAGCCTGAAAGCATATTGACAAGGTCTTCGGACTCCATAAACCATTTATGCATTAGAAGAAATACCCGCGGAAAATCGGTTCCAGGAATTAAATTTCCACACTCATCTACAAATTAAAAAATAAAAAATGGCTGAAACTTTATAATGGCAAAAATCTTACTAAATGACTCTACTAAAATTTCGATTAGTTTGGGAAGATCGGCAGCACGCACCTGAATGCCTTTAATAACTTCATTAGGCTCTTCTATGTATGAGGCTTGCGATGTAGAAGTTTCCTCTGTTTGCTCAAATTTGAGGCTTGTCGAGGACTCGAAAGTTACCGGACTAAAGTCGTCCATTGAGTGAAGATCGGTGATTGCATGTGTTCGCTTTAGGGGCGGTGACTCGCGTAGCTTGGGTGAAGAGGAAAAAGCCGTCGACTGATACACTGGTTTTTCGTTTATTTCAAACGATATTTGACTGTGAAATGTTTCGGTTTTTGAGCTCTGTGGTTCCAAATTGTTTATCTCTACTATTTTTCTGCAAGAATCCTCGGGCAGAGATTTCATCGGGCTCAATTTTTCTATCTTGAATTGAAAAAAAAAATATTAATACTTTTGAAAAATTTTATTGATTTAAAAAAAAAAATTATCTTCTCAAAATTATCGATTTTTTGTCTAAAATTACGCAATAAAAAAAACTACCTAGATTTTTTTTTTTTTTTTAAATAATTTTTTGCTCATACTTAAAAAACTAACATTTCTAAAGTAACTCAAACTTGGTTTGAAAAAAAAGTTAAAGAGACAGATTAAAAAGATTGACTGTGGGCGCGTATCAGCTTGTCACTTAAACTACGCACAAAATTTCAAAGTTACAGAATGCAAAAAGGCACAACTTTTTTTCATACATTGTTGATAGATTAGCTTGACGTCAATGTGTGCTTTTTATAATTTTTTATTTTATATTGGAGACATTAAATTAAGGCTTGTTACGGAAAATAGAAAGGAAAGAGAAAGTAAGATTTTGAATGAGAAGTGAGAATTTAGTTAATTATTGAAAGAGTATTGTTTGATAAAAAGCAAATATGATCGATTTGCGTCAGAGTGCTTCTTATCGGTAACTTGGGCTTGTTTATTGGACCAATAATAAAAAACGCATTTAATCTACGACTCTAATCTAAGCACGTAGCAAAAATATCAAGTCAAACAATATGTCCACACAAAAACAATTGTGCTCAGACTTTCCAAAAATTACATAGTCTATTAAATTATTGATTAATTACATATTTGCTGAGTTACATATTTGTCACAATGCTCTGAGAGATTCAGATACAATGACATTGACTGATTTAGATTTTCTAATAAAATCATGCGATTATTTTATTTATTTAATATAAAATGTTTTAGATAACAGATTTTTTTAGATTCTAAAATTAATTTAAAGATTGTTTAAGTACTTTTATTTATCCTATGTTGCCTACTTAATATTGAGTTTCAAATTAGAATATATATGCTTTATTGTAGAAAAAAAATCAAATAATATTTTAGGTTTCTAGTTGCTATTCGACTAAGCCAACTAGTGGAAAATAACTAAATACAAAAAAGTTAAATGTAAAGTTAAATGTAAATTTTAATTAAACTGGTTGAACAAACAAAAAGTTAAAACTTAAATTTAATTTATTAGGGTTTATTATTTTAAGCAATATGATATATTCTCAAATAAACTTTAATTTTAGATATAAAAAATCATTTATAAAAAAAGTAAAATATTCAAAAAAATAAAATGATTTGACATAAAATTAACAAAGTATTTTTTAAGTAATATATTTTTGACATGAGTTGTTTTTGTTTTTGAAATTTCTACAAGAAATTATAGTGAAAAAAAATAAATTGTATTGAATTTGATTCAAATATCGGTATATAATGCAGAAAAATGACACAATAATTTTTTTTTCAAAATTTAATAAAAAATTAAAATTTTGGCACATGTAAAACAAAAGACTAAAAATAAAAAATTTTATTGTTTTTCATGGCTGTTCATTACCTGTAAATTCTAAAATTTATTTTATTGTCAATATTTTTATTTTATTGCTAATAAAAAAAAGTTAATTTAATTAAGCAAGTTTTTTTTTTGACTTTATTAGTTTATTGCTTATTTATTTTATTTTATTTCAAAAACTTGACTTAACGTTAAGAATTTTTAATAAAATTCAAAAAAATTATTTTATTGTCAAAATTTTTTTTGTGTTGTTCAAACTTAAATTATGTATGCGACTCATTTAGTAACCGAATTGTTAGTCAATCAAAATTGTCTAACAATTCCCAATCGCTATATTATGGTAGCAATTGAACCAAATAAAAAAGCTGGTAAGGTGGCTAAGGCAAAGAAAGCCTTGGAAAAACAGTAATTTGTAAATTTGTTGAATTTTGTTTT
>VANL01000379.1:0-37581 GCA_006352455.1 Brachionus sp. 'Tiscar' | reverse complement strand
TTATTGGCGGCAGAGGCTCCAGTTCTTTGTTCATATTGTTAATGAATCTGGACGATCCTTGCTGTCTTTTGATCTTTTTGCTCTTTATCATTTGTCGCTGCGTGAATGGGTCTATAAACCGTTGAGATGAATCGGCCGGATGCAGCAAACTACTTGGGCTCGGTGGTGACAGGGTGTTGGATGTTGACGGCGATGTGGGCATCATTATTCGATCAGTTTCTTCGTTTTGGTGATGATGATCAGCTTCTGTTTTAGCCGATGCTGCCGACGAATGTACCGATTTTTTATGATCAAATAATTTCTTGAATAAATTTATTTTTTCAATTTTTGAAGACAATTTGAAAACGTTAAATGGGTTTTGTTTGAAAAAAGAGGGAAATAAAGAAAATTAAGAAAAGAGAAAAATATTGATTGAGAGACTAAAGTAATTGAGAAAAAAGTCTTAACGAGTTATTTTGTCAACTTTTGTTTTGTCTTTAGGTGAAGGTAATGCAAATTCCTTCGAAAATAAATTATTTTCGTTGTATTGATAGAGCGACGTGCGTTTATTTCTGATTTATAAAATCGGGAAGCAATCATGCATCTTAGACTCAGTTGACTACGTTCTTAGTTTTTTTGTTCTATGCAAGATTTATTTATCTAAAATAAAATAATAAAAAAAATATTTTATTTAATATCTGGATTTGGGACTAGCGTTTAGCTAGTTGCTCAATTATGTTCATGTATTTGTGACATAGAAATAAAAAATATTTTGTTTTCTTCTCACTCTTATACTCACGACACTGCTAAACAAATTATAAATAAAAGTATAATATTGTTTGAATTTTTCTAACGCCATCATTATTTTTTTTCTTGAATATTATTATTTTGTTAATGCTCGCATTTTACACGGTGTGAGAACAGTAATGCACACATATGAAATGAATACACACAGCAGATTTGTGATTTATGGCGTTTAGATATCGCTTTTAATTTCCATTTTAGACATGACTTTATTAACTAAATGTATTTTGTCCACCAAATAAATGAGACTTGGAAAACATGAATTCCTTCATTTTCTACACTATTGTTTTTCTACACTAGTAAACCAGTAAAAAATTAACTTTAAAAGATGAAAAGTTTTAAATATCAAAAATTATATTGACAGTATTGATGGCCGCGTGGAAAATTTTATTTTTTTAAATTTTATTTTATTTTTTTTAATGCTTTTTGTCACCACCGAATCCTTAAAATTTGGCTATGTCTATTAAATTGTCTACCAACTAGTGTTTTTTTCCCGTGGCCATCCAAAAAGTGAACACCATTTTGGCGCTTTGCCATTGACGGTGACCTCATAGTACCGTCAATGGCGGAGTGGTTGAAAATCATTGTAACTGGCTTTTAATAAAAATTAAACGGTATATGCAGAAAATTTTTGCATTTTACTTTTAATTGATCTAATAACTAAATCTGAACCATGTTTACTAAGTTAACCACAAACGCAAAGATGCCATTTGCGAAATTAAGATCGAAATATCATCTTAAATGAATATTTTGCTCACATACTTAGTCTTATATGATTTGCTTTTTTTTTTGTTTTAAAATTAATATTAAATATTTGTAATAATTTATTATCATTATTATCAGATTAGCATAATCTGAATATACTTTACAAGCTGAATAATTTTAAACAACATAATGTGCTAAAAAAACAGTAAATTTTTACCATAATTAAAAAAATTTTTGGCCATTATTCATTGAATTTTTCAGAACATCTTAAAAAAAAACTGATTTTTTAAAATTTAAGAATTTTTTTTGAAAAAAAAGTAAATTCACTAAAATTTGATACGATATTCTTCACTTTAAATTAAAAAAAAAAACGTGACAATAATTTTTAAACAACTATTAGTTAAACATATTAAATTATTAGATATTTGAAGAAGATAATTTTTTTAAAAACGGGAAATTAATAGATAAATGAAATCTGAGAGACGAATACTCAGGAGTGCTTATTCCTTTAAGGTATTTTTTGAGAAAATTATTAATTGAAGCATTATAATAAACAAAATAATAAAAATTAATTTAAAAAAATTTAAAAATTCAATTTTAAATTTATTATTGAAAAAAAATTCAATAGTATATAAATGATAATTTATTTCAGTAATCAATGCAAAAATCTTGTTCAAAATTTTTCCAAAAAATTTTTTTTTTAAAATTTAATCACAAAATTCTCTAAAATTTAAAGTGAGAATGACATTGCAATATTCGAAGAAATTATTCTGTCAAAAACAAATAATAAAATTAAAAAATTCGTTTCAAATGCAGCTTTTTTCTCAATTCCTTCTCAGAATTTTTTGATTTAAACACTAAATTTAAAACTGATATAAAAAATAAAGTAGAATACCAATTTACTGGGATTGCATTTCAAATCGCTACAAGGCATTCTGTTACAAATTCAACTTTCTAATTTTTGTTTTTTTTTTATACAATTTATCCTCGAAATTCTGAGAAGATAAATCTTATTCATTCTCTCGAAAGTTAGCAAATAAATTCACTTAAAATATTGTTTTTAAAAAACAACCTAAAATATTCTTAGCTAATAATGGTATTTGTCTTACAACTAGTCTGACAGGTGCAAAAAGCCAAAATTTAAGTTCTTAAATAATTCTAAAAATAACAGTTAAAGATTAGAGAAGTAATTTTAAAGAAGATTCAATAGGCTTAGTATTAAAAATGAAAGATAAGAATCTTTCGATCATATGCATTTTAATTATTTGAAAAATTTCAATATTTATTTTCGTACATAAAAATAAGAAGAAACTAAATAATAGTAAAAATTTTTATTTAGTAAATGAAATTGAGCTATAAATTTTAAAAATAATTTTTCTTTTTTTGTAAAAAATATCTTTTATAACAACATTAAAAATAAGCATTGTACGTAAAGGCCGTGTTAATTAAATTTATATAAAAAGTTTGATTTAAAAATTATAAATTATATTTAAATAAAATGATTTTATAATTAAATAAAAATTCACAATATATAACAAAAAGCTTTTGTGACAAAATGTTAGTTCCAATCGGTGATTAGAATTCTGATCACCAAGTAATGAGATCAGAGCTTAACAGGATCTAAATAACTTTTAGATTTGGTGTTAATTTTTACCAAGCAAAAAAATTTATTTACTTTTAACGATAAATTATTTTTCGTTAAAGATATTGAAAGAGAAATTCCTGAATTATCCAAAAAAAAATTTTAAATTATCATTGATAATGAGAAAAGAAAAATAACACCCTTTCTGAAAGTAATTGGAAAAAAATGAAACAAAAAATCTTAAATTCATCCATAATAAAATAATAGAATTTAATGTAAAAATTAATTATAATATTATAGTTATTTGGGCTGTTTTCATAGTAAATTTGTTTGATTTTCATTAAACAAACAAAAATTGTATTTTAAACACTACTTATATTTTTTTAAAAATCAAACCGTTTACTGACTATTTTTAGTGAGGGAAAAAATCCTTTTACCATGCAGAAAATGGGTTTCCTGATTAAAATTTTGTGCATAAAATTAATAAAAAAAATGCCAGTCTAATAATACTAAAATTATTTTTCTATTAACTAAATAAATGTTTGTGACATTAGCAAAACATATAATATTAAATATTAATTAAGAAACCTGGCGATTATTTTTCTTAAAGAAATAAAAGACGACGGAATTCTGATAAACTTGTATCATTATTTATTTAAAAAAGAACTATTTTGCTAATATATGAATTGTTTAAATTATTTTCAATTTTTTTTATATCAAAAACTTTTTAAAATATATGATATTTATTATTTTCAAAATCTTAATAATAAAATTAATTATTTTATAATCTTGATTTTAGATAAAAAAATATTTAAATAAAAAAAATTTATGGTTTCTGTCATCTTTTAAAAAATATAATACTTTTTGAAAGAAAAAAAATAACAAAATGTGTCAAACTATTTACTTAAATAAATTGTTTTTGTAATTCTACCGGTTATCTCGAGTTGTTATTCCAATACTGAAAAACACTTAACAAAGTTATTCATTTTTCCGACAGGTATAATTCATTATCTCAACCCATATTTTATGAAATTGAATAAACCACTATCACCCTATTATAAGCTTTTTGATTTTTTAAATAGTAATTAATAAATATTCTGGTTACATTTATTTATTCGTGTAAAAATAATTATGTTAAATTATTAAAAAATAAATACAAAATTTTACTTATTTTCTAATTATTACTTTTTGTATTAAAATATTTGGAAAACTTCTAAATAATTTTTTTTTACAGTCCATGCTTTCTATTTAAAATTAAACTTTAATTTTGGTTTTAATTGATTTATCCATTAAGCAATTCAAAATACACACTTAGCTAATATTTCTTTAATAGAAATTGTTTAAAATAATGATTTTTCGTTTGCATCACATGTGATTTAAAAAAATCGATAAAAACTAATTCTATTTTCTCTTTTAAGCATTTTAAATTAATATACACATTAACATTTAGAACAATTGCTCCTAGATTGAACTTGGCTTCCAAATTTGGAAGATACATTCATCTATTTTAGGTCTAATTGAACATAATTTAACAAATTTTTTACACAATTATTTTACTGTTTATTTTTGGGCTTTTTGAATTATTTTTAAAATGCTTATTGTAAGAAAAAAATCTATAAACACAAGGTTTTGATCTAATTATTATAAAAACGAAAGTTAAATTTATCGAGTTTCTTTGTTGTGTTGCTTTATATGTTTCCAATAGAAACATTGAGCGATCTAAATTTTGATTTCTTCTAAAAAATCTAATGAGGCAATCCAAGTTATTCGTGGCTTATTAAAAATCCCTCATGTCATTCTAATTTAGCCTCATTTTTTAAAGATGCTTCTAAAAAGAATTTTTACCAAATAAGAGTTAAATATATTGAAATACAAAAAATAAACACTTCTAATCCAAAATTTTTTTTATTTTTTATTGATCTAGTAATTATTTATGGCTTAACTTGTTTTTATTTGAGCTAAATAATTTTAACCATAGGACAAAGAAATATGGATTTTAGCATTTTGTTTACTTTAAACAAACTAACTTTTGAAAAGAATTGTTGGTCTTAAATGTAAGATTTTCTGACACAGAGATTACCGCATCGAGTTGATCATCTAAATCAAAGTTATTTACCAGTTGAAATCAGTTATCCATTCTTTAAATGAAAGGGGTTTAAAACAAGCGCCCATTCCGATTATTTACCTAACTATTAATAAAAGTTACTTTAATCACACTTAAATTCAAGACTAAATGAAGAAAAAGTTATTTAATCCTAATTATAAAATCAGCAGGATGTTTGAAAAAAAAATAATTACCAAATTATTCCGAATTAATCAGAACTTTATTTTTAAAGTATAGTCTTTAAAAAGTAAGCGTTAATTTTGGTTAAATTAGAATTCATTTTTTTTAATTTAATCTAAATTAAAAATTTCGTTTACTTCTAAATAATTAACAAATTCTATTTAACATGTTTTATTCTATATTTATCTAGACTTTATCAAATATTTAAAAAACAATAAGAAATGCTTAACATAAATTCAAGATATAATTTATCTAGCTAAATTGAAAATAAAAAACAAACAAAAATAAAAATGATTAATTATTTTTAAAATAATAAAGTCTTAATTATTTACACAGTATCTCACTTTGAGCAGTTTTATTTCGAATTAATTTAGCTTTGGGAAAATTAATGAATACCAAGATTTTATAAATATAAGTTTGAAAAATAAATCTTAATATCAATTAATTACTAAATAGGTAAATTTATGAAAAAAATTTAAGAGGCATTTTTAATTGAATAACAATTAGAGATTAATTTATGATTTTTTTAAAGACAAACAGTGACGAATTACTAGAATATTTAATTATAAATACCAATTTTAAAAGCCTTGAAATATCTAAAATGTATACATTACAGTAATACATTTTGTATACAGTTTGAAAAATACCTTAAATTTGAGGCTGGGTCTATACATTTTTTTAAAATATTATAATAGTTTCGTTGGTTTTGTTTTTAATTATGAATAGTGGAAAATTTTATCCGTTTTATTTTTGTTTTAAGACTGTTACAAAAATCTACATATTTATAATTAATTAAAATAATTTTTGATATATCTTACATTTTTTATTAATATTATTTTTAATATATTTAATTTTAATTAAAAGCTTTAAGAAAGATGGATTTCATTTATTTGAAAATTATTTTGAATATCAGATTAAAAATTTTTGTTGCTAATTGATGTAATCTAAAAAATTAGATAAAAATTTTTTAGAAATATTTTTAATATTAGTGGATTTTTTTTATTTAACTCTAAAATAAATGATCAAACATTAAAAAGTTTTTTAAATTAATGAGTATTTTTTAAGAAGAAAAAAATTTGGCAAAATAAAAATTTATTCAAAAAAAAGACAAAACCAAAAATTTGGTAATTTTTTTTGAAAAAAATTATTGGAATAAAATCTTAGATTGAAAAAATCCGATTATCATTGAATAAAAAGCGTTAATATTTTTAAAATTGATTCAAATTCAAACAAGAGAAGCTGTTTAACAATTGTGATGGAGCTGTTGATTCTTCTATCTGATGTAATTTTGATCTTTGTTCTAGCAATGTTTTGATGTAAATATAGTTTGAAAAATTGATTCGATTAAGCCCTATTTCATCCAAAGAATGAGACACTGGTAGTCCATAAGAATTTTGTTGGAGAGGTTTGTTATTTGATTTTCGAATTGGTCGGCCTATGGGTTGTATACTGTCGGCGTTTTGAAAAGACATCACCGATTGAGATTGAGTGATGCGATAAAATTGATTATCCGAAGAAGATATTGAACTTTGTGAAGAAGACTCAGAGAGCTGGTGAGAAGATAGACGTTTAAAATCATAAGTTCTCGACTTTTTGATATGACCCTGACTGACAGAGTATTGTACTCTTATGTAACGTGTTTTGAATAAACTATCGTTTAATTCTTTATGCGCAAGTTCGGCATCGGCTTCCGCATAAAAGTGTATAAAGGCATAATTGTCATCTTTGACCACGCTTAGATTGCGATTGACTTTTCCATATTTGGAGAATAGTTCAACAAGTTCATCAAGAGTGGTGTTTGAGGGCAAATTGCCTACAAATAACTTTTTTAGATCAGTTGGCTGGGATACACAATAGGATGGCTTGGTAGGTGGCTTTATCAGATTGGTAGAGTCAGTAAGAGCTTTAGGTGAAATTGGTCTAGGTGGTGCGATCATTAGTAGCCCTTGGTTTGAGATGGTGGGCCCGAATAGTGAATAAGTGGGCTCTGATGGTATTTGTTTAATAGTTGAAAAATCCATTTTTGTGCTTTTGAATGAGATTGAAAAGACAAGATTTTATTTAAACAGTTTAAATAGCCGATTTAAATGTTGGAGTTTTTTAGGAATGATTAAAAATTCGGAGGTATTAATATCAATAGAAGGGAATGTTGAATAAGTGAATTCCGTTATAGCGGTTTGTTGACTAAAACAAAGAACTGACTGACTAGGGTTTGTTTTGTGTGAATTAATAGGTTTAATTGATGTGAAAAATTAGTCGAGCAAAGACCAATTAAGCAAATTTAGATAATTTTCGTCTTTATCATAGATTGTATTGAATAGAATACCACAGTGGATTTCCACATGTTTTCTAACGTTTATTGAAAACTCAAAAATAAAAATACCTTTGTTATCTGTAATGCCAGATATTTTCTTATCATCAGATTAAAAAGAGCATTAATTGATTTTAAAAAAGTTCTCAAATATTTTTTTTTTATTTGATAGATCATCAAATTAATTTTTAATGTTATTTAATTTATATTTAGGCATAATTAGAGGCCACATAAATCCATAAACATTGATCTCTCCTTGTAAAATGGAAACAAATTAACTAATTAATTAGTGATAAATTAATATTGAATACTAAGTTTAATTATGAAAAATTGATTTTATTTTTTCTCCCTTTTAAAATATATAATTTCAAAGTCTAATTTGAATAGGGAGTAAAATATGTATTTATTTAATTTTTATTTTTTTAGCCCTCTTGTAAGCAATTTTAATTTTACAAAATTTATATTAATTAAATAAAAAATATAATATTTTTTTTATATAATTTGTATTTACATTGTTAAGCAAATTCATATTGTGTAAATCATTAATTTTTTTTATCATTTTTTAATAGTTCAATTTCATGCAATAGTTTAGATCTAAGCGAAAGCTAATATATAAATTGATTAAAAATATCTGTTTTAACCAAAATATTGAATTTTAATTGTTTGATATAACGCCAAAATATTATGTCAGTAATAAAAAAAGAAATCCGAAAAATTTTTAATACCAAAACTTTTCAAATTTATAGTTATTTTCCATAAGAATACTTCCTATTTTATTTATTTATGAATATAAAATCCTAGCGATTTCTGCCCTTCTTTCAATTCACTAGCCTCAAAGAAATATTAAAAATAAAAAGAACACTTACAACATTCGATATTAGACTATATTTTTCTTTATTGTATTGCAAACATGAGGGTTTAAACGAAGGCTATTGCTGTTCGCAAAATCTCTGAGTTTTCCCCAAAGTTATTTAAAAAAATATCATTATTACTTAATTCATTAATATCATATCACCTACGATGTAAATTAATAATTTAAAAAAAATACAAAAATTAGATAAACAAATTAACAATTAAATAAAAATTAATATATTTTATTAATTAATTCTCTATTTCTTATTTTTAAATTCTATTTTAATTTTAATTTAGAAATTAAACCTAAATGTGTGAAATTTAAAAAAATTAATACAAATAAAAATTTAGACTTATTTTGTTTGAATAACGATAAGTTTTATTAGCTTTCATGTCTTAATTCAAAGATTTTCAAAGTTTTTTCTGACGAATTTAACCATTTCATCTTATACTGATAATTATCAAGTTTAAAATATAATATTCGGATTCTAAAAAAAAATCTTTGGAAAAACAATTACAAATTTATTTGTAAGTTTGTATCATCATTTTAGTCTTTCATTTTACTTTTTACTCTTTAATACATCGTCAGAATTGGCGTTAAATGAAATTAAATAAATAAATAAATATTCGGATAGGCAAAGTTAATTCTTTTTTGAACACTTCTTGATGCTTCGGTTTTTCAATCTTATAGGAATCTCAGTCGTCTTTTTAGTTTGACTTTAAAAAAGTTTAAATTTCTGTTTGTTTTAAAAATTATGGTTTACAGTTATCTTTAAATAAAGAAATTTACATACAAATTTTACTAGTATTATTTAATATCAACTGTTATCAGAAAATATCTGATGATAAATTTTCGTCTCTCTATTGTGTTTTTATTTTATATAAAATTTCATTATGTCAAAAAGGCAAAAACAAGCGAACAAAAAATAAATAAATAAATAAAATATTGTTTTAAATTTTTTTAATTCAATAAAAATTTAATGCTTTTCCTTTTTTTTAAATTCACTGTAAAATTTAAAATTTAACTTTTATCTAATCTAACATTTTGATTCAAATTAAGTTTTGTTCTCAAAAATATTTTTCATGTGGCTGAAAGGAAGGACTAAGTTTCCATTCCAATCCGCCAAGACCTAGCCGAGCTATATTTTAAATAATTAAATAAATGCTTCAAAAATAATAAATAAGGCAATTAAAAAAAGCTTTACTATTTTATAGCTCTTAATAAACAATCATGAACGAACAACTTATAAAAAAAAGCAATTTTATCTTATTTAGCTTTTTTGATTTCCAAATATTTTATGATCAAGTTTCAAATTTCAAAGAAAATAAAAATATTAAAATTGCAATGCAATGGAAAGTAATTATACTCTTATTTTTGTTTATCTAAGTAATTGGATGAAAATTAAATTTTATTTAAATTAATAATACAAACAATTAATTAATTTAATGTTAATTTAGAATTAAATAATCAAGAAATATTCAAAAAATGGGATATAAATTTAAAATTTTAATGAAAAAATTCTGTTGTATTCGCTTAAAATAAAATACAAATTTTAATTTTGTCTTTCGACATTTTTCTTCGAATGGATTTTAGCATTTTTTCAAACTTTCCAACATGTACATGCACATGGGATAAATATTATATTTATCCAAGTGAATAATAAACTAAAAACAAACTTAATAAATATTTAATCAATATTAGAAATTCATATAATTTTAAAATAAACTTTCTAAAGTAATAGAAAAGAAATATAAGATTTAAATTGAGTATTACTAATTTTGAAAGATATAAATCAGTCTCTTTGAAACAAAGCCACACGTTTATGTATTTATTTATCACCTTATCTTTTAAAACAAAAAAAATTGAATTATAATCTGAAATTTGATTTTAGCTTTTGCAAGCAAAGGATAAAAATAATTTCGAATATATTATAATTTATATTTAAACAATTGCATGAGTTCACGCAAGTCGAATGCTCGCTGTTTAATAAACAATTCTCTAATTATAAATATATTTATTCATAATTTTCGTCACTTTTATTTTTGCTTTCATTTTAGTCAATTTTTTTAATTTCAAGGTTTTCTTGGTTAATCTTTAAAGCTTGCCATAACAACATCAAATTCAAATGAAAAAATAAAAAAAAAATTTTTTCCATTTACTCAAATTATGTTCCAAAATTCGCGAGTTAAATCACATCCGTTGGAATTTACGGATCCGGAAGAGGACGATATCTGCATAAATGCGTCCCTATCAGCAAGCATAAAAAAAAATGACCAAAAATTCAGCCTCACTTTGGAAGGACTGATGCGGCGCCGACCAGACAAGCCGATTGCACCCAAGCGTCCCGATCCCCCAAAACAGGCGCTTAAACTGGAAGAAAAACCGATTAATTTTTACATTGATATTGGCCAAGTTAGATGGTTCTACAAAGGCGATAAGGAACCAAGTGCCAACAATGGTCTCAACACACCAACCGCTATTTCTCAGACATCTATTCCCAGCGTTCAATCTTCTAGCAATTTGATTTCTTCTGAGCACTCTGCGAACAATTTGAATGAAAATGACATAAATAATAATAACAACAACAATAACAACACTAACATGTCCTCAGTTAACCTGAACACCAAAAAGTGGTACAAATTTTCCAAAAATGATTCGTATAACCTTGAAATCGAGTACAGAGACATGATGTCTAAAAAATTGCTCAATTCGAATTCAGAAGTAAATTTTGTTCAAGTTTTGAACAGTTTATACGAGGTAAATTTGGAGACTAAAAAATGTTATCCGATCTACTGGAAATCAGCTAAAACCATGTCGGTGATGAGATGCATTTGGTACACTGACGGTGGTGAGCCATTTGATGAACGCATTGGTGAACTAATTGAAAAGAAACACATAGAATTATTCAAGGATCAACTTGGAAATGAGAATGAAAATTCGATTAATGGTGATCTACAAATTAGAACTCCCAGTCCAACAGAAATAAACGATGATATTGGAGCAAAATCATCAAAAATTGAGCTAGTTAAGAATGTTGAAAGTAGATAAATTGTATGCAAATTTTTTAAATTAATCTATTTTTTGTTTAGTTATAGATAGTCTTAAATTGAACGAGGGTGTAATTAATTGGTATTCCAAAGATGATGTCTATTGGGAAAATACCAAACTAAATGTTAGAAATTTACTGAGCAAAATTTCCAATCTGAACAAGAAATATTGTAAGTTTTTTTTTTTTAAATCCATATAATTTTATTCTTTACTGTATTATAATAATTGAAATAAATTTTCTTCATTTGGTTCAAAATCAGTTCTGCAAATTTTATTAACTAAAAAAGTTTGTGTCAACTTTTGTTATAAAATTCAATACAAATTAATCTCATTGATATAAAAGTCAAATTGAAATTAAGATAACTATTTTTAAAAATTTATAATATAATTAAATATTATTTGTAAATTAAAGGAATTATTGTTAATTCTTAAATTAAGAAACTAAGCTTAAAAAATAATGTTACAACAAAACCGCTTTCTTAACTAATTTTGTTTCTTTTCAATATTTGAAAAAAGCTTGCTTTTATCATTTAAAAAAAATGACTAAATAGAAGTATCTGGAAATATTGTCTTTATTGAAAGCTAGTTTGGTATTGAAAAAGCTTAAAATTTGGAAAAATATGTCGGCCAGCTGATCAATTAATCATATCTTTTTTTTTATAAATTACTCGAATGAAAAAATTTTATATTATTTAAATTTTAGCATTAAAAAAATTTAGACATTAAATTCATTTGACAACAATTTTTAATTTACCATATATTTATTAGGATTTTTTTATAAATAATTTTTTAATATATTTAAATTTACTAAAATAAGTGCACCATACGTGATAAAATAAAATCTCTATTTTCAATTTTTTAAATAAATCGAATCAGACAATTTAAGTATTATTGGTGTTTTTTCTTTGGTCTTTTTTTAACTCGAGCAAAAAAGATGCAACAAAATATGTTGCACTTTGATGCAGTACACTCTATGGGCCGGCTATTTTTGACAAAAAAGTTATTTAAATGTAGCATTAGTTCCTTGAAAGTCTGTATCATGAAAAGAAGAATATTTAAAAGACCCTTATCAAAGCTTTTAAATAAATATTAGAAAATGTAAATTTTTTTAATCTTTGACTAAAAAATTAAATTTGAATTTATGAAAAAGTGTCAAATTGACACCGCCGGTCCTTTGAGTGTTAAATGTATCTTATTTTAGTAAATTTTATTCAATATTTATTAAATTTGAATTTGAATTTTTCATTACTAAAATAAGTGAATAAAATAAACAATCTAAAGTTAGAGATCAATTATTTTGACAGAAGGTTTTAAGTTTTTTTTAAGTAATTTTTTTAAAATAAATATTTACTTTAGTTTTCAAAATTTTATGAATGTAAAATTATGGATAATTGTTTGATACGAGCCTGCTTAATATTAAAATATGTCAATGAATTAAATTTTATATTTAAAACAAAAAAATTTAAGTTTATGATCAAATTAAAATGATCGTGCTCAAAATATTTTATTAAAAAAGGTTTTTAAGTTACTTTAGAATTTAAATTTTTTTGCAGAATTCATTTCAAATCCTCTAAAAATTTTTTACAAGTTAAATTTTGATCATGAGCATAAAAATTTTGAACAGCAACTTCAATTAGCCTTAAAATTGCTATAAACCCTTTTTTTTAATATTTCAAAATAATTAGAATTTTGTATTATGAGAAAAAAAAAACAAACTGGTTCTGCGAAGTGTATAAGTTGAAACAAGCTTGGATAATTCAAAATTTGACAATTTTAAATAGTTTAATGTATAAAAAATCATCAAATTAAATTGCCGATTTGTTCAATAGACAAATCTTCTATTTCTCCAAATTCACTTCAGCTAATAAAGTTAGAAGAATCAATTTTATACTTTAAAAAATAAAAACTATTTCAATTTAAATTAAAATTAACATTTTTTGATCGCAAACTGTTTGATCACAAACATTCATAAAATCTTTAAAAAGAAATTTTTTAAAATTTTAAAATGACCCTATGAATTCTGAACAAGTATCAGTAAAATTATTTGGGAATTTATAAAAAAAAAAAGAATTGATAGTTTTTTTATTCTAAATAGAATTTTCATACTTAAAGGATTATGTAACTGCGGAATTATGATTATGACAATTAAGTATTTTACAATATCTTAATATTTATCTAAATTCTTGGCTTTTAGGTTAATTTAGAGACATATTTTTTTAAATTTATTTCATGATTTTTCTGATTTTAGAAAACTTTTCTATAGTTGCTAAATCATATCATCATTTATGGCATATTAATTTTTTTTAATTTTTGAGCTGGAGTAAAAATTCGTAGAGGACAAAAAGAGAAGCACAAAGAAAGCGACTCAGAGGAAAAGTTGTCGGAAGTTACTCACTTGGTGTTTGTGATACACGGAATCGCTCAAAAATTGTATGAAAATAGTGTGATAAAAAATTGCGAAGAGTAACAGAATTATAATTAGTTAATTTTATTTAAATACTCATTGTCAGCTTTTATTTTAAAGCTTGAGAAAAGAATGTGAAAAAAAAAAGAAGGAATTTTTCGAGAATAGTAAGAATGAACGTTTTATTTTTTTGCCAGTTGATTGGCGATCTTCGCTCATTTTGGATGACGGCATAGTCGAATCAATAACTCCAAAGAGCATTCAAGCCATAAGAGACAAACTGAATTCTAGTGCTCTTGACATTATGTACTACACTAGTCCACTTTATCGAACTGAAGTAATTTCAAGTCAAACTTAAAATTCGAAAAATTAACAATAATCTTTTCATTTTATTTTTAGATAATGACATCTCTTACAAATGAAATGAACCGGTTATATAATCTTTTCTGTGAAAAGAATCCTAAATTTAAAAATAATCACAATAAAGTATCACTAGTGGCCCATTCGTTGGGCACAGTAATTGTCTATGACATCATTATAGCAAATACCTCAGCTAGTCAAATGACAAATGTATATGGTGAAGATTCTAGTCAAGAAAAACTTGTGCTTGATCATTTGTCCCATGATGATGCCGCTCTTTTAAACCAGTATTTAGAATTTAAACAAAAACTAGAAGACGTAGAAAAAAAATTGCTTAAATCAAATCATAATACGGGTCTATTGGCTTTTAAGCCGGAAAATTTTTTTCTTTTGGGCTCCCCTCTGGCTGTTTTTTTGGCACTAAGAGGAGTACGACCTGCCGGTCTTGGTTCACAAGATCACATCTTGCCAAAAAAAATATGCAAAAAATTGTTTAATATTTTTCACCCATCTGATCCAATCGCGTATCGATTGGAACCATTGGTGCTCAAACACTATGCAACTAAAGCTCCGGTTGAAATAATTAAATCGTCAGATATTGGCTTTCAAAGATCTTCTTATAAAGAATTGAATGCAAAAAGAAGTCCTATTTCTTCGGATTTAAAATCAGCATTGACAAAGATTCCTGTAGGAAAAAAAAAGGAAAAAAATGACTGTAAATCTGCTGAATTGAGTCAATTAAAAGAAGACACAAAATCAACAAATTCATTCGGCGATTCAATTGACCATGTAGAGCTGGAAGAAGCTCTTGATTATCAATTATCTGAGTCTAATTTTGAGCTCATGGCAGCTTTAAAGGCTCATACTTGCTACTGGAAATCATCAGATACTGCTTTGTTTATAGTTCAACATCTATTTTCAAATGACAATGATTCACCCCATGAATGACTAGAAAAGGTTGAGTCGTTCGATAAAATAATATCAAAGCTTTGAATAATAATTTAAAATGAAATGTTTTTTATTGCTAAGTTATAAAAAGATTATCTTAAATAATAGTTTTTTTTAATGTTTTCAATTGATAGCAATTTTCAAAAAAATACATATATTCATTCCAATAATTTAATTAAATTAGTTGGTTTTATTTTTAAATTCTTAAATTTTTTTTAAAACCTTGAATAAAATATGTGAAATTTTTATTTTTTGACAATTATTATTAAGTTTTAGAGTTAGAAATTAAAAAAATCTTCAATTTAAAATGCCTAAATTTCAATAATTATTTTTGAGTATATTTTAATATTTTTGATACTAATTTAAAATGAAAAAACACCAATCAATCAGGGTATTCAAGAAAAGCAACCACCATCTCAAAAAAAAAGAACAGATTGTCAACTTTCATATTTTCCTCTATTTCTACCTTTTCTATTATGAATTCTTTTGGTACATTGAAGTTTATCACCAAAGTTTAATAATCATGTTTAAAAATTATGATTTAAAAAACATTAAAATGTTTTACTACCCATGAAAACATGCCTATGCATTAAACTTTTTAATTAAAAAGATTTTAGTTATTTAAAAAATAATTCTTGAGCATGATAATTAAATTTTGATCATAAATAAAAGTTGTGAGTGCTTTGTTTTTTATTTTTACAGTAGTGGCAGTAATAAGTAAGCTGAAAGGATGTTTGCACATTAATTGTGGTCATTTATATTTTTTCCCTTTTTCAATTTTCCCTTTTAAACTTTTTCCCTCTTAACATATTTCCCTTAATTTTTTTTCCCTTTTTTTATATTCCCTCTGTAATTTTTACCCTCTTAATAATTTTCCGTTTTTTGGGCGGTGTTACATAAAAAATAATTAAAAAGCGTCATGATTAAATTAAATTTTTATTTACAAAAAGAATCATTAAAAAAGAAATTATTAACCAATAAAAAAACTAAAAAAAATTTACCAAAAAACATTAAACGGAAAAGTTACTTTTTGTTTATCACTTAGAACTTCAGCATAAAAATCATACAAAAAACCATATTTAATAAAACTATTGTAAGCTACACGCATTAATCCTTGATCAAATTTGTAGTTGTACGGATCTTTACCATTTGCAAGAAGTTGTGCGTAAGCTATCGCAAAAAGACCACAATCATTTGAACCCTCTTGTTGTTCCACTTAAACCATGTTGATTGACCAAAATGACCATTGACCAAAATTGTTTTTTGATCATCACTTAATTCTAAGGATGGTTCGGTTGGTACATTTTTGTTTTTGTTTTTTTGAGCAGGTGACACGCGCAATCTCTTCTCTTGGAAAGAACTCAGCTACCAATTTCGGATCATATTGAGAATGTAGACTTTGAATTAACTGACTGTAACTTTTGGCAAAGCTAAAGCCTGGATTAGTTCTTGCTTCGTTCTTCAATTCTTCGTATTTTTGTAAACAAATTGCTTGAACCGGGAAAAATTTCTTGCAGTTTTTCGTGTGTTTAGCGGTCTCCGTTGGGGTCCTTGTAATTATACTTGCTTGGTTGACCGTAATGCTGATGGACTTGCAACTTTGACAACGAAATCGCATTGAGCCATCAGAATTGGTTGAAACGCGATGAATTTTATAGTTATTAAATAAAACAATAGATTTTTTTTGATCAAAATACTCTACTTCCATTTTATTTAATTTTAAGTTTTTTAAAAGCTTTAGATTTAATTTGCAATTTTTTTTGTGGTAAAGGGTAAAGAATTTCATGGTATTTAAGGATCTCTTTAATTTAGCGGCCAAGGATTAATTTCAATTTTGAGCTTTAAACATGGGTTAGAGTCTAATATTTAATTTTTACTGTAATTAATTATCTTTTATTTTTGGATTTAAATCAATTAGAAAGTCACTTATTTTAAAATCAATTTATTTAATCCTTATTTTTTAATTGGCTAAAATTATTTTATATTATGCAGAGGGAAAAATATTAAAAGGGAAAAAATTACAGAGGGAAAAAGTTTAAAAGGGAAAATTGTAAAAGGGAAAAAACATAAAAGGGAAAAAGTTTAAGAGGGAAAAATGCTACTAAATCATTAATTTTTATCACTAGTATTTTGATTCTTTCAGGATATATTATATTTTTAGAGCCATAAATAAACAATGTTAAATTTTTTCAATTTGATTAAATAGTACATTTCTCAAGTTTTGAATTTATATTAGCACTTAAAAACCGGATGGGCTTTTTCGACGTTTTATGTTCTTCTTTGTTTTTAGTTAAATAATTTTATTATTACAAAGAAACAACAATAAAACGTGAAAAAAATTAAAAGTTTTTAAAATGTTTTATTGTCGGCCGGCAAAGTCGCTTGGGTCGGCCGGCTAGGTCGCTTAGGTCTGCCGGCTAGGTCGCTTAGGTCAGCCGATTTGAAGCCGCAAACAGGCCGGGACGGGCGGCCGTGTTGGCCGTTGTTTGGTCGCGGCTTTTTTTCCGTTACGTTTTTATTAAAACCGCTGTATATATAATTCGCATTCAGATCACCTCCTATTATGAATTTTCCACATTTCCTTGATATTTCAAGGAAAAGTTCGAAAGGGAGTGCAATATTTGGTGAATGTAAAGACTAAAGACAAAAAATTGTGTATTTTTTAAGCTTATTTTGATACAAAGAAGTTCTGCAGAAAACTTATCAAATGAATTATCTTGTTTAAATTCAATTCCTTCTTTTACTAAAACAGCTACTCATCCACCATGTTTATTTCGAGCCTTAACTAATGATACATAGTTTTTAAAATTAAAGTAGAAGTCTATTTCACTAGGATTTACTTTTATCTCATTAAGGAGAACAATATTGGGGCAATTTTGAGCTAAAAACTCTTATAAAAGATGAATCCTACTAGGTAAATGAAAACAATTCCAATGTGTAATTACTAACTTGTTTTTAGAAGAAGATTGATTTAAAAAGTTTTTTTTTGTTGTTTTCTTTGATTGGTTGGTTTGCATACTTTTAGTCTTTAATCTCGCACAAGAGAAGCGCTAAACTCGTTCATCATAATTTTGGTCTAAGTTTTCTTTTGTTTGCTTCTTTTGTTCGTGTTGGTTACTTGAATCGTTTAATGAGGTAGCTGATGCAACCTTTTTATACTTTTTTCCCGTTTTTCCTAAAATTAACATTGAATTGCTTCTGCCATTTGTCTTACCTATCCCTAATTCTTTTTGTAAGCTGCCTATTGTCGGAGTTGATTTATATATTTCATCGTTAGAGTCGCTCTCATCCATAATACAAGTGGTAATTCTATCAACTCTTCTACTTTATCTGAATATACTTTGTTAGCAAAGGAACATCTCGCATGGCCTACCTTGGCTCAGTCACTGCATTTTTGTTCCAGTTTAGGGCAGTGTTTTCTAAGATGATCAAGTGAATTGCAAATGAAACAGTTAGGTTTCTTCACCACTTGAGTTACAAGGATCTTCCAATCTTTGAATTTTGTTACACCAATAATATTTTGAATCGTTGATTTTTTCAAATATTTGATTTTTATTCTAATTGTACCATCATTATTTTTTTGCTTTATATGGAAGAGTTGATAGAATTACCATTTGATGATATGGATATATCATCATAAATAGATAAATCAACTCCGACAATAGGCAGCTTACAAAAAGAATTAGGGATAGATAAGACATCTTATTATTTATGTTGATAGAATTACCATTTGATGATATGGATATATCAGCATTTTCATAAATGACATACCTAAAAGAAATAAGACTAATAGCCAATACTCTCTTCTTTTAGCAGATGACTTGGCTACCTTTTTTATTTTTAAAAAGAAAGGAAATCCCGAAAGTTTAATTAATAAGTACTTAAAAGAAATTGAAAAATGGCTTTTCAAATGGAAAATGAAAATGTCTGTTGAAAAGTCATGCTACACGATCTTTGAAAAAAACTCTAGGAAAAAAACTAATCTTGATCTAAAATTATATGAAAACAGTTTAAATCTAAAAGAAAAAGTTAAGAAGAAAAACTAACACAAAGGGTCGAAAAAACCCCTCCGGCTTCTGAGTGTTAAGAAACATATAAACAGTGTGTTGCAAATGTTTAGAAATTAATTATTTTATTTATCTAAATTTTTTTATATATTTAATTTTACAAATATTAGAGTGCAAATGAAAAAAAAATTGAGGTTCTTCCATGGTGTGCCCGTTCACCAGATCTCAGCCCAATCGAGAACTTATGGTCATACATGGATGCCAAAATGGTAAACACTTTTTTTTATTTATTGTATAGCTTTTTCCTTTTTTGTATTTAGAAAAGGGATCAATATAGTTCCTGAATTTTAAAATGTAAAGTATCATTATAAAAGATTAATCAATATAAAACTATCAGAAAAACTTGTAGATATTCAATTCAAATAAATAAAATAATAAGTGATTATTGAATTGTCGTGTTTATAAGTTTTGAATGAATATCAAGAAAATAACAAAAAATTTTAAGACAAATCTAAAAAAATTTTTTGATTTAATTTTTCAAATAGTTTATTATTAAAAAAAATTACATAATCTATATCTTATCATATGTTAAATATTTACTGAATCAAATATTTTCTTATACAATTCAGTTCATCTTTATCCATTTGTCTGCTTTCCTTAAATTATTTCAGCATAACGATAACAGATGAAAAACATAAGCACATTCTGATATCAAATCATACTTAGATTAATCGAGATTATAATTTATTTCATTTTTAAAATATTGATTAAAATGTCGACTTAAAATTTACAATTATTTAGAAATAATTCTAATTTTGATTAAAAAGTTTTGTTTTAGTTTTGAATTCTAGCCAAGTTTTTATTTGGCTACTAGTTGGTTTTGTTTGATTATTAAAATAGTACGGCTCTATTTTCAATTTTTCAATGTCTATTTTATCAACTTGGTTTTTGACAATTTCTTTTGTGTTCATATGATAAAAAAAATCAACAAGAGAAAAAAATTTTTTACAAATTGCACATAGTATGCATGGACTGCTTGGAGTTTGATAGAGATGCATTAGTAGAACTCCTTTGCCGATTATTTGTTTACTTTTGTCCTTAATTGATACAGGAAAAGGAATCGAATGATGAACTACAACTTTGAGATTTTTGTTCTGTTTTGTTTTATCCTCTCCAATAACTGAATTTTTTACCATGTACCTATTGACTCCAATTTTTTTTAGCGTTATTTTAAACTGGTTTATTCTAATTGAATCCATTTTCTTGCATCTATAAATTAAAAAAATAACTCAAAAAAAAATTTTACTTAAATCAAAAAGTTCAATCTCTAAGCTTAGACATAATTTATTATCCATTGTTACTAATAAACAATTTTCTTTTTTTAATGTCTGAACAATAAAATTAGGCTTTTTGGTCAAGTAGTTACTTAGTAACCTTCTTAAATTTAGAAAAATATAAAATTTAGAAATAAAATCGTCACAAATGAACAGCTCTATTTAAAAAAAATGGCCTTAAGATTATATTTTTGGTTTTTTAATTAAAAAAAACTCAAGCATAATTTTTCAAAAATCTCTTTTAGGGGGTTTTATTTTAGTATGCTATCAAAATTTCTATTTTTTTTTAAATTTCAAATTTTTTTCTTTGTGCCATTATATTCGTTCTGATACAAAGTTTTTATCATCCAAATTAACTAGTTTTACAATTAAACTTCTGCACAAGTCAGTTATAAATATTTTTTGACTGTTACTTTGTTAATAAAAAAACATTATGTTAGCTTTTTAAAATATTTATTTATAAAATTTAGAATGAAATAAAATTTTAAATATATGATATGTTGAATTTTATAATCTAATGCAATTAATTAAGTATTTTTAGTATTTTTTTTTAATGCAATAAAATAAGTTTAGCAACACTATTTATCAGGGACGACCAAAAATTTTTTTTTTTTTTCCCCAAAATTACTCGAAAGTTACTAACATAATCTAAAAAAAAATTTCATTAAAGTTCTTATAATATTAAGTATTTTTAAAACCCGTTCAATTTTTTGTTCTAAAAAGAGCCTTTTTCACGAAATTGTTAATTTTCGAACAAAAATACAAGATTGCAATAACTTTTTTTCCATAGGTCAAAACGTTGTTCGGCAAAATGTAACAGCTGATACAAAACATCCAAATGTAAGTTGTGCAAAAGTTATGAAACTAATTTTTCAAAAATTTCTGATACATATACTATTTTGAAGATTTGCAGGATATTTTCAGAGATAAAAACTTGGTGATACATTCTTTGTATCAGCTGATACATTTTGCAGAACAAGTTTTAGAACTATCGACAAAAAGTTATTACAATTTAAAAAATTTTTTCTTGATTTTTTTTTCCAAAATTCACAATGCACATTTTCACAAGAAATTAATGAAAAAAAATTTTAATGAAACTATTTTAAGTATTAAAAAGTCGTTTTACTGCTAAAAAGTTGCTAAAGTTGTATACTAACTTTTGGTTGTCTCTGCTAATTATCCTTATTTGATCATTCTGTTACTTAATCCACATCTTTTGAAACATTAAAGAATAATAAGTTATCTATACCTCGTTTTGTTTTCTCTATAACGGTTATAAAAATCAAAATCTTAAAATTAAGGTATTTTGAAATTTGGTTCAAAATATCAAAAATGCCAAACGTCAAGTTTTGAAGGAGCAAAAGGAGAAGGAACATGTTCTGTAAACATGTTCTATAAATTGTAGCATCTGGTACATCTTTTGTACTACCCTTAAATTTGAGAATCATTTTTTTTTGCCCTAAAATTCTGCAGAATCAGTATATTTGTGGTACAAAAGATGAACCAGATGCTACAATTTACAGAATATGCTTTGATCGTTATTTTTGATATCATATTTTTGTTTTTTGTACTAAATTTCACAATGCCAAAATCAAAACTTGTTATGAAACTTGGTCTATCAACCAGGATTAGTTAATTTTAGTTTAAATATTAAAATAAGAACATAAAAAAATTAATGAATAATATAAAAATAATGTGAACATAGTTTTTGAACACCTGCTATTAAAACAATTACTTTTTAACTAAATTTAAAAGAATTTGATTAGAAAAATTTATCTTGATTTATTTTATTCTAAAAAATTAGTAAACGAACTGCTTCTTCAAAAAAGAATGAAAAAAAATTGAAAAATTTTATTTGTTGAGAAATCTTGTAATAATTAAACAACCAGTTTATCAAAATTGTGAGAAAAAAAAATTTAATTTTTTTAATTTATTGAATTAAAGTTTAATCTATTTTTGTTTCATCGCAAACTTGATTTGGTTCAAAAACAGATTCATCTTTAATTCCTTAAAAACAAAATTATTAATTGAGACTAAAATTATTTTGTTTCTAACCTGGTGTTATGTCCATGTACAATGTATGCAAACTAGAATCCTTGGTTATGTAATTATCAAAAACAGGCAAACAATTTTTGTAAGTCCAAGTAGATACGTGAAAAACACGATTTCCATCTGAGTCAGTGAATTCATCTTTCCAAGTCTGAATTTTAAGACCATCTCCATTCAATTTATTTGAGCCAAGATAGTTAGAGCCGAAGAATTTTGAATTGGGCAGTATGCCAAAGTTGGTCCAGGGTCTGTTCAAGGATATTTTAGAGCAAGATTGTCTTACGAGATTATTGATAAGCAATGCTTTTTTATCGTACAAATAGAGCAAATCGTAAGACTGGTTCTTTTGTGGCAATACAAATAACTGGTAGATTCTTTCCCGTTTGTTAACTGCATCGTAAGATATGTTTCCGATTATTCTTATTTGCTTTATAGAGTCATAAGAATAGAAACTGCCTTCCCACTGTTCTGGAGTTTTACATGCCTCTGGCTTATCGCTCAGATCACAGTGAGCAAAATTTAAACACAAAATAAAAATTGAAATTATACCAACAAGCTTCATGATTTTTAAAAGAAATGAACATTGCCATATTTGCTTGCTATTTAAATTTAAAAAAATATTTTAACAATGTTTCTCTCAAGGATAGCCAGTAATTTAAAAACAGATAAGGATGGCAATTTTTTCTAAATTTAGTCTTTTTAAATGATAGTTTTAAATAAAAAATTACGATTAGAATTTATTGGAATATTTTAATAAAATCAAAAAAAAAATTTTTTTTCAAATAAGCAAAAACAAAATTATTTTTCATTCAATCAAAAACTATTAAAAATTTAAACAATTATTATCAGAATTCTAAAATTTTATTAAAATCGATCAAAATTAGTTTTAAAAGACCAATAATAGAAATTACATTAAATATTAAAAAAAATATATATATTTATAAAGAAATAATGGCTATCTGAAAATTAATTTTCGTAAATTTTTATTTTTGTAGCTATTTTTTCTCTGCAAATGTGACAACTAATTAGTGGCTTAGCACAAATATTACATGAGGTATGTCCACATTGAAAAGTAGTGTCTTTTTTGCGCTCCATGCAGATTGGACACTGCTGGGCTTCTTCTAAATTTTTTACTTTTTCCAGTAATTCACTAAGCTCTGTTTTGTTAAAATTCAAATTAGTACCGTTCAAGTCCACTTTTTGAAGCACACATTGATGGCAATCGGTACATTTTTTTATCCGGATTGAACAGTCAAAGCAGACGCATTTGTGTTTACATGGCAAAAAAGTAACAGCTATGGGCTCTTCATCACAAAGCTTGCATCTTTCGATCTCATTGGTTTTAAGACTTGATCTAAGAGTAAGCCTGTTAAAGTTCAAGTCAAAATATAAACTTGTATAATATTCGATCAAATGGCTTTTGATTAAATCATCACTAACATAATCCAAACAAGTGAAATTATTTCTATTACGGGCATACAAATTTGCACCATTTTTAATTAAGTACAAGGCTACAATTAGCCTTATATTTTCTTTTAGCTTATCCGGTAAATTTTCAGCCACCTTAAAAAAAATTTCATTAATTTCTATTCTTTTTAAATAACGTAGGAAAATTTCTAAAAAAAAAAACGCTTAACATGTATTTAAAATACTTAAAAGACAAACTGAATTAACCGATTAAGATTATTTTTATATATTATCAAATAAATAAAATTAATTATAAATAATTTGTTTTATTGTATGAATGAGTTTAAATCAGAGGCCATAAAAGACCAAATTTAAAAAAATCGAAGATGTGAAAAAAACTTTTAAAGAATGAAAAATAAATTCAATATAATTTTTTTTGTATTTTTTTTTTTAAATATTAACAATTAGTTTATTTGATATAATAAAAAACTGATAGATTAATGTTAAATTTTCTTAAATTCTATTTTTCCTAAAATTATTGATTTCATTCAGGATTAATAGAAGATTTTTATCTACTGTTTTACTCAATACAGATGAATTAGTTTTTCATCAAAAAATTTACCAGAAACGGATTTTAAATTAAACAAAATCTTGCTTTAAGAAAATTAGAATCTGATCAAGAATTATTATCAACTTATTGTAGTCTATGAACATTTTTCAAATTTTTATTTTATCTATTTATTCTCTGATAAAGATCAATTATTTTTTAAAAAAAAATTCTGCAAAATTATTTTGTTGGTACATAGTTGATAGTGAACCTTTATTTGAAAATTTAAAAATTTTTCTATTAATTACCAATAATTAGGTCTACTTGACAAGCAAACAATCAAAAATTTTACACAGTAATACTTTCTCTTAAATTATTATTTTTTTTTACATCGCCTTTAAGGCGTTCATTGAAATAAATAAATAAAATAAAACTCATAAAACTTTTAAGCATTTAACATCCTATTTTTACAAGCCAAATTTTTATTAAAAAAAATGCCTACTTATTTAGCGAAATCAAAACTATTTAACGTTGTGGATATTAGAAAGAAAAAAATTTAATCTATAGATTTTGTTTAAGTTTAAATTTAAATTTTAATTAAATTAGAATAAATTTTTAAATTTAAAAATTTAACCTCAATTTTGTAACAATGCAATCTCTGGTTTTATTGACAGCATCGTTTTGCTTATTCTTATAAATATCTTTTTGTCAATTAATGAATGAATAACAAAATTATATATATTTTCAATTGCGATCAATTTTGATCCCATTTTTGTCTTTGAAAAATGAATTTTTTACTCATCTAATTTCATTATTATGGCAATATTTTTGAACTTATCCTCCATAAAATATTTTTAATCATAATTATAAAATCTACGCTCTTTTAAATTCCACTTTTAATGTAGGTTTCCTCCATGTCAGACAATAATTAGTAATAAAAAACCTAACGAGTGTCGGTCAGTAAGTTGTTTTATCTGAATTCTTTTGTAATTTTTATCTAAATTTCTTTTTTAACTTGATAACACCCTTTTGGTGTTGTTTTTCAAGCTGTCTGCTCATTTAGGGTGAATAATGGCTATGCTGAAAAATTTTATAAGTATACCAAGACAATTTTGTTTAATTATTCCAATATTTTAATCGAAAAAAAATTCAAAAATCAGAGTTTTTAACTATTAAAGATTTCCAAATTACCTGAGAGATTATTTTACATTCGGCTAAACTTTCTTGTGCTTTGTCAAAATCCGAAATTTTCATTTTAATAGGTGATGAATTTTTTTCTAGTGATGCTTCATTTAGAACTAAATGAAGACCAGTATCCATGTCTTCATCATAAGAATTCACGTTTGCATCTAATGAAAAATTAAAAAATTTTATTTATCTTTTTTTGGCTCTAAAATATGATTACAGTTTTCAACTAATAGTTCTATTATAGGCGAGTTTAATTTGGCTATGGCTAGCATTAAAGGTGTTTGATTGCGGTTAGTTCTCATTTCTAAATCTGCTTTTGCTTTAATTAAACATTCAACAGTCTTTTTATGTCCATTAAGCGCTGCCAAATGCAAACCCGAATATCCATCTTTTTTCTGACAGTTGATCAAATCGGGAAATTTTTTCACCAACTTTTCAGTAAAACTTATAAAAAATTATTTATTTATATGAAGTTTATTGAAATTAAGAATAAAATTTTTCTTTACCAATGGTTTCCTTTTAAGCAAGCTTGATGAAACAAATTAAAGCCACGTTTGTTTTTCAGATAAATATCTAAGTTTGGTCTTCTGATCAAAATTTCAAATATTTCAGTGCTTTCTTTGGAAGGCGTTTTTCCCATTATATCATGAGATGGAGTGTCACCATAGCTGTCTTGGATATTAATTTCACAATTATGATCCACTAGAGCTCGAACACAATCAGAATAAAGCTTGTTTACCGCTACATGTAATGGCGAGCAAAAATTTTTATTCACTGAATTTAAGTCGCAATTAAAACTTATAAGAATTTCAACTATTTGAGATTGATTGCCAAAACACGCATAGTGCAATGCAGTATCGTTATCTCCATCTGTCATGTCTACTTTTGAGCCCAAGCTTATTAGCAATTCTACTACTTCTTTATGACCCTGGTAACTGCTTGCTTGAAGACCAGTTTTTCCATAGCTTTTTTCATTTATCAGCTACATTAATTAACGAAAATTTTATTAAAAAAAATAAATTATTCTAAAATTTATTACTTGTGGATATTTATTTAGAATATCTTTAACTTTTTTTAAATTACCACTAGAACATTTTTTTACAAAGTAATCAACTATATTTGGTTGTTCGATATCTTTTAAAATTTTTTGATTTTCATAACCAATATTTTTTGAATCTTCAATTTTGTTCTCTTTAAAAAAAAGTTTATATTTTCAATAATTTATGAATAATAATCAATAAACATTTTTTTTAAACTAATTCAGATTTGATTAAAAGCTAATAATATATTTAAAAAATAAATTGCTATTTATTTCTATTTTTTTATTTATATAAGAATAAACAGACTTATTATTATGCAGTATCTTTTCAGATACAAATGAGAAATTAATTTTTAATCAATTGGGCTCACTCAAAATGTTAACTATATTTATTATGTATTTAAGAATTTTTCCTAAAATTTACTTCAAATAAAATCAGCGCTATAATTATTATTTTTTAGATCACAGGAAATAAATTAAATGATTTAATACAAAATTTTTCATGAAAAGTTATGTAAAAAATTCAATTTATAATAGATGGTTAAAAATTTTAACTAAAATAAGACAGAAAATGTAAGAGCTTTTATTTTTTTGTTCTTAATGCTAACTGTAAAATTTTGAGCTGTATTAGAAAAATTATGTGAAAATTTTTTCTAGTTGAAAAATTTCAATTGATCGTATTTTGACAAATCTCATAATTTAATATATAACTTTTATGTTCCAAAAAATAAAGAAACTATTAAAAAGAAAATTTAATGAATTCAATAATTCTTTGGTTTATAATGGTCGTAATAATTTCATTTTTTAAGGAATCTATCTTCAAAAGTTGAAAATGGACATGAAAATTCCGTACATATTTACATTGTTCCATAACCCATTTTTGCAAATAATTTAAAATTTAAAATTTCAAATTTTAAATTTCAAATTGATTAAAAATTACTTTACACTAGACTAAATAAATTATCTTCCAAAGATTTTTAAATTAAATAAAAAAGATTAATTGTACAACATTATTTAATATTGGTAATTAATCACATATTGCAATCTTTTATGAACAAGAGATTTTTTAGACATAACCACTATTAATATAGATTTAAAAAAGAGCAAAAAAATTATTATTTAAAAATAGTCGTTTAACATCAGGGTACATTTTTCTAGCTTAAATTAATTTCCTTATTTTGTTTTAATACTAAATTGAGGAGAAGACCTCAGAGTTCGTCTGAATGGCATAAGCTTTTGATAATACTCTCCCATTTGAAGTTTTTTTTTCTTATATTTTACATAAATTGATATTAATCTTGTCTTTAATTTTTTTGATACCACTTTTTTAATAATAATTTATCCAAATTAATAGAAATCCTCCCTCCCTCTAAATTAATTAAACTCAAAAATTTTAGTTAAATTTTTTTTTCTATAAATATTTTGTAAATGATCTGTTTTAATAAATATTTAGCTTTGTAAAATCTCTTTTTTATCTTTCTCATAAAGCATAACTATTTTTAACAACCAGCATTCTATCACTTGTCTTGCGAAATAAAGAAAAACACAAACAATTTAAATCAATTTTTTATATTTATATTTATGAATAATTTAAATTTCTTTGTGATCCAATTTTGTTTCAATTTTATAATACCAATAATTTAAGCTAATTGATAAGTAAAATTTAAAATTTACTTGTAAAATCTTGCATATTATTTGAGCCAGAAAAGTTTTCGTTCGACTCTATTAATTTATAGCATAACTCTTTACAAATTGAAAAATTATTTTTTTCATTTAAATTGATGACTAGCTCTCCATTTGATCTTATTTCAACCACTTGACCAACTTGGGCTAAAACTTTTTTCAAATTTTGATTCCAATTATTGCCTAGTACGTGTTTTACAACTCTTTCGTCTTTGTTTATATAGACAAAATCACCAACATCAAAATTGAGCTCAATTTTATTCAGAAGAAAAGTATAAATAGTCCAACGGATGTTGGGATCTGACTCAAGTTTCACTCTGACATCACCTTTTTCGGTAATACGATGAACTCGTAAGGTTTTGCCAATTACCTGAGAGAAAAACCATAAATATTTTACGAATAATAGAAAAAAAACTTGAGTTTTACTTCTGTCATCTTTTTGTTCCAACCACCATGGCTTTCTTCTTGAATTTTCTCAAACAAACTCAAATCGACGATTAGCCTTACTCGGTCATTGGTCGAAAATAGGTCTCTAGACCTAATTTCTTTAGTTTTGATGTTCGGGCTCGGGTCAGTTAAACTGAGACTAGTTTGGAAAGCATTATTGGTACTGATAGGATTGGTTACCGAGCATATCATGATAACAAAATTTATTTTTATTTACATAAATTAAGAAGAAAAACAAAAAATTGTATCAAAATAATGAAGGGCTTTCGATGGATTACAAAAGACTAAAAAAGCCAAATGCATGTATACATTTTATTTGGATGTTTAAGCAAAAAGAAAAGATTAATCGCGTGTAAATATTTGTTTATTTTATTTCGTGGTTTTTAATGTTTTCTTGCTAGATTTGGTCGTATAGTTCGATAAATATCTTAAGTGGATTATTCTCTGGGTATAATTTTTTGAAGGGTGTAATCAAATTTAATTTGGTTGTATTTACACAAAATATTTAAATAGACAAAATTTAATTGAATTTTGCTTATGTTTTACCGAATTTTTGTCATTGCATTATTTAAACAATTTTTATGGATTTTTATTTTTCACAATTCATGAATTAATTAGTAGAAAAATCTAAATTTTTAGAATTAATTTTTTTAAATTATTTTGAGAAATTAAATTTAACTAAAATTAGTTTCAATAATTTTTTATTCCAGTTAACACTTTGAAAAAGCAATGTAAAGTTAGATAAATAAAAAGATTTAAATATAAAAAAAATTATAGAAAGCCAAAAAAATATTTTTTTTACTACTATAGGTCGATAAACATTTACAGTTTACCATTTTGGCATTTATTTTGAAAATATAATTATGCTCTAATCTAATTTTTTTAAAATTTTTTCTATCAGAGGCAAAAAAAACTAGTAAATGAAAAATTAAAATTCAGCATTGATTTAAATTTTAATTAAAAAAAAATTGGGAAAAAATAATTTTATATTTGTGTTTATCCGAAAATCAAATCCAACTCTTGCATGGCCTTTTGGGTAAAAAATGTCCGAGTAAAATTTTAAAAAAGAATTGTAATATTAAAGAATAATATAAATGTATAGACTCTAAAGCAAACAAAGCCTCTATAAACAAGAAAAAACTCTTTTATTTAAAATAATTGTTTAAAGAAAATAATATTCTAGAATCAACCATATTTTTACTAGTCCAAGATGTCGCCAGAAATTTTTTCAAACAAAAATTTTATCTAAAATTAGATTTATCTCAAAGCCATATTTTTAAACGCATTTTAAAATGTTTTTTTTTTTCACAATTTCCCATAGTAATTTTTACAACCTTCAACTTCAAAATATAGCAATTTTGTTGCATCTTTTTTACCTAAAATAATTTTTCTTCAGTAAATAAAAGACAAAGAATAAAGCATCAATAAGATTTAAATTGATTTTTGATTTAGTATATCAAAAATAAAGAAAATAAAGTTTCTATTTCAGGTAAAAAAGATGCAACAAAGTTGCTATATTTTTTATAAATTATTTTATTATTTAAAATTTTTATTTATAAATAAAGGAAGAATTTTTGTTCGTTTTGAAATTCACAATACCGTAAATCATCATAAATTTTAAAAAATGTACTTATTCCTTTAATTATATTAATAGAAAATTATTTTATCATCGACTTTATCTTCTATCTTGCAGTAAAAAACTTGATATGTACAAGTTTTAATACTTTTGGGTGTGATTTTAATTAATAGAATATAATAAAATAATATTCTGACAATTTTTTCTTATATATCTAACAAATATCTGAAACTTTTTTTTTTCACATTTTTAAATAGAATCAATACTTTGTAAGGAATTTATATTTCAAAAAGTATTTTTAATCAATGAAAAAATTATCCAAAATTTATTATTTAAATCTTTTTTTAAAATAAAAAAAAAGAATTCCCACACGCAAACGTAAACATCATTTTTTTAAAAAAGTTTCATCATTTTAAAGAGTAGATGCGAAATAAAGGGAAAAAATATTTCAATTTTGTCTTTTTCACAGTCACAAAACTTTTAGAAAAAATTTTAAACAAACAAAAATTTTTCAAATATTTTTACGATCCATTTGAACTTTGATTAGAGCTAAAATATGTATCTTAAAATTTCATTACTAATGCGAGACATTTTTTTTAAATTTAAAAATTTATCATCACATATCATAATTTATTTATCTAAGTTTTTTTTTATTGTTTAGACAAATTTTTTATTAAAAATTAATTTTTTCTTATTTCTATTTAGCTTTTAAACTATGTCAAATCAGCAAAAAACAATATTTATATGTGCATTGCCTGGTATAGGCCATTTAAACCCAATTTTAAATGTTTCAAGTGAGCTAATTAAGCGTAAGCACCGAGTCATAGTTTTTTGTGATGATACATTCCAAAAAATCATAGAAAAAAGTGGTGCTGAGTATCGACCATATTATTTAAAGTTTGCTTCATATCAGAACAATTTGGATGTGGACGATACCCAGGGAATGCTAATGTTCTTTTTACGTCTGATACAGGTAGCTCATGAAGACGTAGATTACATGCTAAATCAAGTTGTTACTGAACGTCCTGACCTGATCATCTATGATCAATTTTCTTTCACAACAAAATATTTGTTAAAATTGATGGCCAAAAATTTTGAAGACAAAATTTCAGCTTTTAAAGCTCCAAAAAGTATCTGTTTTTACACTTGTTTTGCAATGAAGCCTTCGGTGTATCCTGATAGAGATCAATCAAAACGGCTTCTTGTAGCAGATTATTGGTCAAATTCGTTTTCATATAGTGTTTTTAATGAACAAGTCAAACTTTGCCACAAATACAAAATTGAAGCCGAAAATCCATTCGAATTGGCTTACAATTTTACAGCTAATTTAAATATAGTAAGTTGCTTTCCAGAGCTGCAGCCCAATAATCAAAAATTTGACTCATCCTTTAACTTTGTTGGATGTTGTCTTTCAAACGAAACTCATAATTATGAAATAAAGAATAAACAAATAGAAGAAATTCTGGCTTCATTTGAGACTATTAATCCAAATAATGAAATTAAGCAAACATCTAAAAAACTAATCTACGCGTCTCTGGGCACTTTGTTTAACTATAAGGTAGATGTTTTCGAAAAAATACTCGAATCAACTAAGACTTTAAATGAATTAATTGCCGATTTGACAGTACTGGTTTCTTGTGGAAAGACAAGTATGAACTATCTACAAGAAAAAATTAAAAATGGATACGTGATTCCAAAAAATGTGGTTTTGGTAGAATTTGCACCACAAGTCGAAATTCTAAAGAGAGCAAATTTATTTATAACCCACGCTGGAATGAACAGTTGTAGTGAAGCTGTACACTTTGGAATTCCTGTTGTTTGTCTTCCATTAAAAGCGGATCAGCCCTTATGTGCAATCCGACTAGTTGACGATCTAAAGCTAGGTGTCAGACTTGACTCTAACAAATTTACCAGTCAAGAGTTGAGCGATGCAGTTAGTCTAATATTAAATGATATGTCTTATACTGAACGAGCTGTCAATTTTTCAAATATTTCAAGAAAATACCAAGGAACTCTAGAGGCTTGTAGAATCATTGAAAATTATATGCTAAATGAATATTTTTAATTAATTTTTAATTATGGTAATTATTTATTTAGATTTATTAAATAAAGTCCAATATTTTTTTATTTATTAATCGGAAAGGTTTTATCTAGTGCTTGATATTGATATGTTATATTTTGATTATTTGTTTTGTATTAAACTTTTGATAATTTAAATAAAAATTCTTTCTTTTTAAAAGATGCAGTTTATTTAAAATTTACAAAAAGAAAAATTATTTTTTTAAACAAAAGCTCTAGATTTTTATAATCATGAATTCAAAAAGTTTAGATGAAAATGAAGTAAATTAACTAAAATGATGCAAGAAATTATTAAATGACATAATTATTCATTTTTCAGTTTTTTATATTATTTTTTTTCCTAATTAATATTAACCTGTTTAAATCTTGTCGAAATACTTGTCTAATTTACAAAGTTGAAATGACTTCACTGAGTCAAAATCTCAGTAAAGTTTGTTACACACAAATTAACTTTAAGTTTAGAACAAAGAGTGATCTTATTCACTGATACCAAGTTTTAAATAATTAAATATTCATTTTTTAATATTTTGTGTATAATAAATTTCAATAATTCAATAATTAATCTAGTTTCTAAAATTATGACAGGGCAATTAAGGATTCACAGAGGTTATGAAGTGTTCTAGCTTTAAGGTTCCATTTTAATTTGAAAGAATGTTTATTAAGTTGAGCTATGAGCACCAACGTTCTCTTATTTCACCATTGCAGCAATGATATGCGATTTTATTGCAGCAAAGATAAATCTGAAGCCAAAAGTGACACTCTTTTACCTCACTTATGTTCGAAAGTTTATTTCCATTGATTTTGAAATTTAGGTCCATTTTAAAAAAATAAAATTATTTTTTAATCATTCTGGAATCATGTAAATAAATATTTATAGCCTCAATTAAAAAATAATTTATTTGTTTTCAAAGTATAATAAAATCAACAATCTAATAGAATTTTTGTTTTTTTTCTAAAATCAAAACTTATTTGTCAATTCTATTGAAAATTGACTGAGTTGTTACACCCATAACGCTTAGGAAATTAAGGTTTATTCCCTAAAATAACATCTAAAACTTTTTCCAACACATTCTTTTCTTTTACCTTCCATTCAATCCCATCCGATCTACAACGACCTATTTTATCTTTTTTTGCGGCTTTCTCATCGTCACTACTACTACTACTGCTACTGCTACTGCTACTGCTACTGCTACTCCTTCTCCTACTTCTACGATTTATCGCAATTATGTTGTCAAAATTACTTTTCATTTCAGCCATTTGCTGGTCTTTTGCAGCCAACTGGTTTTGCGTTCTTTCAGACAGCTCAGTTATTTTTCTGCTAGATTCTCTTTCGATTTCAGCCAACCTTATCTCCATCTGAGCCTGCATTTTCTTTTTTTCATTCTCATGATTTTCATTCATTTCAGTCATTTGCCGTCTGTTTTTATCCATATTGCTTTTCATTTCTTCATGCAATTTTTCAATAATAGCCATATGCTGCTTCTGGATATTTTCAATAGCTTTTTTGTGGTCTTTACTCATCTTTTTCATTTGCTTAGTTTTTTCTTCCAATGAGACGTTCATCTCTTCAATTTTTTTCATTTTTAAATCAAACGCTTTCTGGCAGGTCTCAAATACTTTAGTTGTATAATAATGCCCGTTATTATTCCGAATTATCTTGTCAACTAAATCAATGAATTCATTTCTTGTTTGTTGCATCCTCACATCGTTCTTATCAAGTCGATTATTGAATCCAATGTATCTTCGGCCAAATTGGTTAACAAATGCTTGCAATTTTTCATTTTCTCTAATGAAATCATCCAGTCTAACGCCATCTTGTTCCAAGTCATCCAATTTGGTGAACAAAACGAGACCAAATTTTCTTATGTCATCTCCTGTTTAAAAAATCTAGAAAAGAGCTTTATATGCGACATGCAAATTTACCAAAATAGTCCGAAATAAAATCGACAGTTTTTTGTTCTTCTTCTGTGAATCTGGTGACAGTTAGCACCACAACAAATACGTGTACGCCGGGATAAGTAAGATCCATTACACTCTTTAACTTGTCGAAAATTTGGGTTTGTGATATTTTGGTATCATAAAGACCTGTCATATTTAAAAATCGATTTAAAATAAAAAAATTCAGATAAACAACGGTATAAATTAACCTGGTGAATCAACAATTAGACAACGTTTGCCTTTAATATCGGCTTGCACTTTTTGACAATTGATTGTAACACTTGCTGAAGAGGCCTTAGCATGGAATTCGTTTCGTCCTATCAAGCTATTAATCGAGGAGCTTTTCCCGTTTCCAGTTTTTCCTACAAAAACAATACGCTTGCAATCAGAATCTTCAAGCATTTCGTTAAACTAAAATTAAAAAATAAAATTTTTCGTTTCAAAATTTTGAACAATTTTATACTTTTTTTCAAGGAAAATTTTGAAGAAAGCTTCATAAATGTTTTATGTGAATGAACATAAAACTCTTGGTGGTCTTGGTTTCATTTGCTTAGTTTTTTCTTCCAATGAGACGTTCATCGTTAAATCTCTTTCTTGAGAAATTTCTAATTTTTTCATCACTAGTTAAACTTCGCAAAAATAAATTTCATTATAGATAAATAAAACAAATTTGATTGTATAAAACAATTTTAATAAGATAAAAAGCTTTAAGTAGTAAAAAGTATATAATTTTAAAAGATCTTTTATTGAATAATAAAATAATAAAAATATGTTTTTTGGGAAATTTCCCAAGAAAGAGATTATACGTTCAAATCAAATATTTATGAAGCTTTCTTTAAAATTTCCCTTGAAACTAAGTATAAATTGTTCAAAATTTTGAAACGAAAATAAAATAAAAAAAATTCACATAAACAATGGTTTAAGATAACTTGTTGAATCAGCAATTAGACATTAGGGAAATTTTGAAAAAAGTTTCATGAATGGAACGGAAAGTGATAATCAAATGACATGAAAAATGAAGCGATCTACAGTATGTTGCAAAAGTTTAGAAATTAGTTATTTTATTTATCTTAAATTGTTTATTTGTTGTATTTTACGAAAAATTGAGTGCAAACGAAAAAAAATAAAAGCACTAATTTGTAGAATTTTTTTCTTTCTACAATTTGATATATGACACTCGGAATAAAAATATAATTAACTTTTAAATATTTATAATGAAAAAACTTCCTCTAAAAAATAAAAAATTAAAGTCGGTGCAAAAGTTTTTCAAAAGAAATTCGGGTAATCCTAAAGTTTTAGCAACCATTGCTACCTTTTTTCACACCTTTAAAATTAATTCTTAAATAGCTCCTAATTTTGATTAAATTGTGCTCTTAAACTGCTTAAAATAAATATTCTCCAACTACTTAGGTCCTTTCAAAATAACTTAACCAAAAAATCTTAATTTTGCCAAAAAATGGGTAAAAAAAACGTTTCTAGCCCACTAAAATGGCAGATCGTGGGTCTGCTAAAAAGTGGAGATAAAAAGCAAAATGAGATAGCCAGCATATTAGGTTTATCTCCAAAATGTGTCTCTTCAACTAAAAAACGATATGAAGAGACTGATACTGTGTCTGATCGAAGCCGTTCTGGTAGACCTCGGAAGTTGACTTTTAGGGATGAAAATTACATTTTTAGATAGATAAGAAAATACCCTACATCTAGCTATCAAAAACTCGCCACTGATTTTAATTCTAAGACTCAAAGGGTTAGGATAAGTAAGTCTACTGTAATGAGATTTCTCAAAAAAAAAGTTTAGAGTCCCATACAGCGGTCAGAAAACCCCTTTTAACCATAAAAGATAGACAAAAAAGATATAAGTGGTGTAAACAGAGACTTAATTGGACAGTTAATAATTGGTCCAGAGTTATTTTCAGTGACGAGTCCAATTTTGAGGTCTTCAATCGTAAGTCAAGAGTAATCGTAAAAAAGTTTAAAAATGAAAAGTTTCATCCGAAGTTCTGTATACCAAGGTTACAAAATGGTGTAGGGTCAGCTGGTATCTGAGGATGCATTTCCTACAAAAGCACTGGTATAAGCAACATTTATACAGGACGAATTAATCAATTTGTCTAGATCAACACCAACAACATTTTACCATCTGTTGAATTGCTATTTGAGCCAGACGACCCTTGTATTTTTCAGCAAGATGGCGCTTCGGCACATACTGCCCACACAGTAAGGGACTGGTTGAAAGAACAGAACATTGAGGTTCTGCCATGCTGTGCCCGTTCACCAGATCTCAACCCAATCGAGAACTTATGGTCATACATGGATGCCAAAATGGTAAAAGTAAGGTAACTTTTATCGAGCATTTAAAAGAGGTTTTACACAAAGAGTGTTTAAAGATTCCGACTGAGTATATACAAAAGTTGATTGAATCTATGCCAAAAAGAGTTTTAGCTTGTTATAAGGCCAAAGGCGGTCATTTTAAATATTAAATTGTAAAAATTTCTAAACTTTTGAACCGTTTTTTTTTAATTTACTGTATCCATTTTTTCTTTTGTATTTTTTTTTGGGTTTTTTTTTTTACTTAATTTTTTTTGTATTATGATCTTGGATTGATGACAAATAAAAATTTAAAAAAAAAAACGCTTTTTTTTATCTTCCCGCCTATTATATATGCAAAGACAATTCTTTTGTTAACGAAAAAAAAAATTTCTAAACTTTAGCAACATACTGTATAAACTGTAAAAAAAAATTAACAACACATCATAAGTTTCTGGTGTGGCTAAAAATATAATACTTTAAATTGGAAAACCTTAATCATTGTTTATGCTACTCAAATTTTATTAATTAATTGAGATAATCTTTTTTTCATTCTTTTTATTTTGATTATTTAAATGAACATTTTTAATAAAACTTTTAAGATATGGTAATTTTCAGCAAATATAAAAAAATGGAGATGCCGGGTATCGATCCCGGTACCTCTCGCATGCTAAGCGAGCGCTCTACCATTTGAGCTACATC
>VANL01000378.1:0-37654 GCA_006352455.1 Brachionus sp. 'Tiscar' | reverse complement strand
ATAGAAAAAATTCTAATATTTACACCTTTAATCTCTAAATACATTAAAAAGAATGAGACATTTAATTTTTAAAAATATTTTTAATCCATTTACTGATTCATATCTTTAAAAATAAAATACTATTATGTTTATATTAAAAAAAAAAATTAAAAATTTTAAACAATTTTTTACAAGCTTCTTAGGAAAATGAGAGAAACAAATTATATTTATTAAAAAATATTTTTTTTTAGTTTATTTATTAATTTTTAAAATCAAATATAAATCGATTTTAAAAAAAGAGCAAAAAATTTATTCAATCGATTTACTTTTTAGAGAAAGAGCTAAAAGAAAAAAATTTGGCTTTTTTTTAAATTAATTTTTAAATGCAATTTAAGTTTCTTTAAATTCTTTTAGAGTTATTGATAAATGGAAAATATAATCAAAAAATAATTCACATCACCGGCTTAGTTTAGTTTTTTTTCTTTTTAAAACTTATTCAACTTAAAAATCTAGGCCTAATTTTGTTATTAATGGATATAATCTATATCTCAGTTTGAGAAAAGTTCCATTCAAGTAAATTAATTAAAATAGATTTATCACATTGAATAATTTAAAGCAATCTAAACGCTTAAGCTAAAAGCGAATGATTTTAAAAAAGTATATGACCTCATAAATTAAATAAAAATCAGGTGCAAGCTTTATCTATTCTGCCAAAATATTCTCAAATTCGTTTGAATACCAGATTGAGATTATACTTAACTTTTATTGCTCTTCGAATCTTTTTTTCATTTAACGAAATCAAATTACTTTGTAAACAAAGCTAAGAACTATCGCTTTACAGCTTATTATTTGTTTTTTCAACATCTAAGCTACTGGCAATTTTGCATATTCTATATTAAAAAAATTTGAGTTATTTATTTTATAAGTGGTTTAGCTGTCTTGTCCATAGCTTAAGTATTTTATAAATTTCAATAATTTTATTCTTTTATTATAATTATTAAGCAGCTATTTTTTTTTCTGATAAACAGACACTTAATAATTTAAATTTAGACCAGAAATGAACAGAAATGAAGCGGCTTATAAAAATAAATAGTTGTGTATTTGAATTTTTCAAAATTAAAATGTTTATTCTTTATTTAAAGTGAGTATAATTTTATTCTATTTTTGTTATTCAAAAATCGCTGAATAGATTTGTATAAGAGTAACTAAATTGAGAATAAACAAGCATCACTCAACAAGATTTTCTCCTGATCTAAACCATTTTGAAATAAAGCGTGAATTTATCATTTTTTTTCTTTATGAATCTCAACAAATTCATATTTTAGAATAATTGTTGGTTTTGATTATATACTTTGAGATTTTTATTATTTTCATAAAATTAATTTTTATTTTCTTTTTTATTGTTTAGTATTTACACTATTATGCGTTGGGTTAAGACAAGAGTTGGATTATATATAGAGGTATTAGGCAAGAAGGAGGCTGTGTGCTAAATAGCTTGTCTTTAAAACTTTTGTTTAAATCGTTCAAGATTTTTGAATTATTTTTATTCCAATAAAATACAAAATAGATAATAACGAGGTCAAATTCAGCATTTGTATAATTCCACAGATTCCACACAAAAGATTAATGAGCTACAATCTTAGCCATTTTAGTTAATACCATAGAATGAAAATAAACAGACCTAATGCTAGCGTAATGATTGCTTAATTTCAAAATTCAAATATCAGATAATTGAGATTATTTTAAAAATTTTGCTGCTCTAGCCCAATTAGCGACTACTGTGTTAAAAATTTCATTGATAATTTCCGTCTTATTTCTTTAGTTTTGTTTAAGATCATATTTTAAAATATATTATCAATTGTTACTGTCTTATTAGAATGAACATAATTTTGTGAAATCTTAGTTTAAGCAAAAAATTATGAAAATAATGATTTATACCATTAAACATTTAACAGTACAATTAGAACTATTTAAGAAAAAAAAAATTATTTATGAGACTTGGTATTTGGGTTGAATAATATTAGAAAGAAAATAAATTATTACAGTTATTGATGGAAAATAAGAAAAATTTTCTTTTCAATATTAAAATTGTCTTTTATATTTAGATTTTAATAGAAACTCTTAAAATCAATGTTAAAGAAAAAAACTCATTAGATTTATTTAATCGTGATTAAAAAGTATTTATTTTCAAATTTTTAGTTTATCTAAAAAAAAATTCAAATAAAAATCTATTTTTATTTTTTTGTCAACATTTTCAATAATTCTATTTTCAGTTTCAGTTGAATTTTCTTAAGTGAAAAATCTGTCTCGAATTTAAAGCTAAAATGCGTCATTTTATTTTTATTATTTTATGGCTTAAATTTATTTATCATTTTTAGCAGTAAGCGGAAAAATTTTAATTTTACTTTAAATTTCAGATTTAGCTTTCTAATTTAGTTATTTAAAATAATTGCTTTTCTAAAAACGATACTATTTTTCTAAACAGCTATCAGGATCACTGAAATAAGAAGGAAATGTGATTTATTATTTTTTTTCGAAAAATTGGCTGTTCATTAGAACATTGAAGTTAAATTCGTATCAGATTTTATTTTTTTAATTAATTAAAAATTAATTTTTAACAGGGTATTTTTTTTCAAAAGACTTCCTCGAAAAATGACAAGAGATGAAAAAAAAATGCATAATGATTAATTTTTAAAATTGATATTTTTAAGAATGGAAATAAATCAGCTTTTAGTGAATTAATCGAATAAGACCAAACTCAATTTTCTCAAAATATTTTCTCTCACAAAAATTATTTATTAATATGGGTAAAAAAATTAAATTCTAAATTTATCCATTTTTTTTTATACCTAGATGTTTAATTTAAGTCACTAATTTCCTTTATATTGAATAGAACTCCGACAGTAATTTGGCATCAAGTTTAAATAGAATTAAAATCAGCAGGCTTTCTCAACATTTAGTTTTTTCTTTTTTATTCAGAAAAATAGATTTTGTATTAAAAATCTTTGATTATTAGGTTCGAGATAAACTTTTTTTTTACGCAATAAATGACGCATTGCATTCTAAGCCGCCTTTGCAGCATTTATTTCGAATAAATGAGTGTAAATGAAGATTTATTAAAATTTTGCACACAGATAAATTCTGATCCTTATAGTTCTATTATATATCTAGTAATAAACATTTAGGTCCTTATAAATTTTTAATTAAATTTGTTCGATGAGAAAAGTTTTCAGCTAATTTTAAAATCAATTAGATTTTGCAAATATTTTAAAATCAAAAAGCTCTTTTGGAATAATCAAATTTCAATAGTTTTTAATTTAATTTAAAAAAAAATAATCTATAATTTAAACATAAAAAGAGATGCCAAGTCGTTTTCACTAATGAATAAATTCATTGAACCATTTTGTCTTGTCTGGTAGATTTTATTCATTTAGGAAATATTAAAAGATTTTTATAATTTAATAATTAATTTTTTCCAGGCTCAAATCGGAAAAGCACTGATCGAGAAGAGTATTAAAAACATTAACAAAGCAAAAAACTTTATTTTTAGCTTAAGCTAAAGTCTTTTTGTCATTTCACATTCTTAAAAAATCAATAATTTAATAAAAAAAAAAAATTTTTAAATTCTTTTTTTAAGTATAAATTAAAGTAAAATATTTGCTTAAGGCTGAGAAAAAAATTAAATACGCAATTTTTTGCCATTGACTTGCTAAAAAAGCTCAAACATGAAATTTTGTTGTCTTAATCAAAGCATAATTTATTGAACAAGCTTTGATTGCATTTCTAAGCTAATCAGCAAATCCTTGATTTATTTTTAGAACATCATACAATAACAATACAAAAATGTCTTATTTCCGGTTTATAGAATCCAGCAATTTTCTCTAGCTTTCACTATCTAATTAATAAACATGGAAATTTCATAAACTAATGAATTTATTTTAGAAGTATTGTTCAAGTAAGTGAATGTTTCGAAATTTGGTAATTTGACAGTCGTCTAAGTTTTGTGTTAAAAATTTACATTTAAATTATTCAAAAAAATTTATCTATTTATTTTTGTTTAATTTGATTTTTCTTCGGCTTATATTTATTTATAAAAAAAAGAAAAATTTTAACCAAGTTTAAGCTAGAATAGAAAATAAACTAAAAAAACTTTGAAAAATTTTTAAAAATTTTTAATTAAAAATGAATGCCAGTAACATAACACAAGTCAGAATTTTCGTTTTTTGTTTATTTATCAGAATCTTAAGAAAGTATTTGGTAAATTTGGCTGCTGACTTTTCATCTTTATAATTGAAGCATTTCAAAGAAGCCCGTAAAATGAAAAATCTCAGGAACAAGCTTATTTTTTTCTTATTTCAGATGTAAATTTTGTTGTGAGGGACGCTTATACCTTATATGAATATTTTAAAATTTAAATAATCAATCTTCAATTTTCAAAATAAATTTTTGATTAAAAATCACATTTTTAAGTTTTTATTTAATAATTTAAAAAAAAAATGAGATCAGTTCTTAAATAAATAAAGGAAATTAGGCAAAGGCCTTTTTATTTTGTCGAGTCTTGCTTTTCAAATTAGCATACACAACTCAAAAATAAACCTGTTTCCATGCTGGAAATATTCAAACACTTGTAAAGCTTTTAGAAATGTTAATAACTTTTAATTTAATGCAATAAAACTATCAAATTAAATTAATTTCTAAAATTTGAAAGTCTAAAAATGTTTAATTATATCATAAAAAATTAATTCCGAGTTCACTTGAATTTCATTTAAATCGATGCAGCTACTTAATCGATTTAACTGTCGTCAGTGTTATTTTCTACATTTATTTATATTTACAAAAATAAAGTGTTAAATTTAGAATATTTAAATTTTGAGTATTTTTTCAATTTTTAAAAATAGATTTCAATAAGTTTTTTTTTTTTTTTTTATTTTTAACAAGCAAATTTCCAAATAAGTATTGAAAAATTCTAATTTTTATTATTTTAAGCTAATAAATAAAATATGTAAAATAAATCAAAATTTAAAAATGTTTAAAAGTTTATTCTGTAAAGTTGATTTTAGCTTTAATAAATTCTCAATTCCATTCGAGATTCAGAATTGTTAAAGAATAAAACCTAAATGTACTTAGTTGATGCTGAAGATAGTGCTTAATTTTAGGCCATCAAATCCAAAAGTCTTTTTGGTATTTCATGTCAACTAAAATAATGTGATTATCACGCAACTTAAAAATAGAATTTAGCTACACGATCACACTAATCGCTATGTAAGCATTTCATAATTTTATATTCAACTAAAATGTATATTGAAATTTTTTTATTTTATTTTTTTCTATTATTTTTCAAACATAAAATTGAATAAAAACAATTGAAATAAAAGTTTTATAATTTTTGATTGCTCGAAGCTAAGAATCAAAGTATTTCTATTTTTTATCATTTTTATTGCAAAAATCTATAATTTTCTCAAAAAAGATAAATGTCTCCAAGCTAATTTATAATCGGATTTCGGAATTTTCCAACTAAATAATATTTAATTAAGTTATTTTGAACCTACTCTAAATTTTAGGTTTTACTTACTTGCAGCTTTAGGATATTTAAATTGCATATAAATACAGTTTTCTTGGAATGTAAATTAATTTTATTAATCATCATTAACTAAATCAATCACTGAATCTGATCTTCCGAGTACTCGTTATTTTCTAAAAGCTTCAGATAAGTCAGACAGTTTATCTAATATGATAAAAAAGGAAAATGCTGTTTCAAAAAGAAACAGGAAAAATTATGTCTATTTAAAATAATAACACGCTTGTTTTTTGTCAGATTATTTTGAATAGTAAAATTCTCTCAAGAGATAAAGAGAATTAATTAATGTCAATGCCAGTAAACAGGTTAAAATATTAGTTAAGCAGCGTTTTTTTTTTAGAGATCTAAAAAAAGTATGTGTGTAAAATTTAATATTCATAGCTTTAAAATTTTATTTAATTTAGTTTAGGAAAATAAAATGTAAAATATTATGAATAAAAATTTCTATAAAAAATTTCAAATTAACTAATTAATTTCAAAATTATTTTTAAAATCATAAATAGACCATGCTCTATGTATGACGCAGATTCTTGCTGAAAATTTTAAAATTATTTCTAATCAAATTGATCATTTGTAGCATTTAAAAATTCTATTTGTTTTTTTAAAATAAAAATTTTCTTGGTTTCTTTTTTATTTTCTAAGCTATCATGTAAAGAAGTTTAAAAGTAAATACTAAGCTATTCAATCTATTTTTTTAATCTTAGAATAAAAAATTACTAGTTAAAACTGATCTAGTTTTGAAGCCTTTTTTATCTTTATTTTATGATATAAAGATTTTTTTTCATACAGTGTCATGTAATTTGAATTTAAACATAAAATTCAGTATGCTAAAATAAATAATCAAATTTCAATTTTTTAATAAATTAAATTAATTGATGAAAATTTTGATGAAACAACCACGTAGATTTCTGGTGTCATGTTCTTTTTTTTTTTATTATTATTATTATTATTAATTTCATGTATCAAAATATATAGCAATTTTTTATTTCTCACGAAATAACCTTATTTAAATATCACAGGAAAAAATTTTGTTTATTTTATTTAAGGTTTAATAATTCAATTTTTCAATTATTTAAAAATTAATTTTGGAAGGTTTAAGAAAAGTGAAATATTTTTATTCAAGCTAATTTTTTTAAAATTTAGTCGACTTGCTAGTGGCAAATTAAAATGAATAATAGCAAATTTCACAGCAACAAAAAACCAAAATATTTTTCTTCAGTTTTGAAAAAAAAAAACAATAGGTACAGCTTGCTATACAAAGTCTTTCAAATACTGTTAAATATCTATGAATAAGCTGATATTTAATCTAGATCAATGATCAATGATCATAAAATTAAAAATTTAATTAATCATATTTATCAAATTATTTTTTTAGATTTGACGATTCGGAAAATGAAATTTTAATTATTTTGTTTTTAAAAAATTAAATTAAGAATTAATTTTATAAGCTGATATTTTCAACAACAACAAAAAAAGTCGACATGTCGAAAACAGTATCAATTAAAGAGCCATCACCGTTAAGATATGTCAAAAAACCAATGGTTAAATCCACAATGACAACATCGGCTATTAGTTCTCAATCAAGCCAGTCCAACTACGATAATAGCCAAATATTTTCATACAATCTTGGTGAATCACTGAAAAGTTCATCTTCAGGCAAATTGGTTCCAAATCCGGCTGTTTGTCAAGCTCAATCAAACAATGGATCAGCGGCATTTTATGCAAGCTCTTCAGCAAACAACTCAACTGGCGCTGCTTTATCAGTTTTAAATTGTGCATCTTCACTTACTAATTTCACTTTATCAGATTCACCTCCGCCAGTCAACAACAACGAAGAGAGAGATGATCAAAATATGCTCGAAAAATTGGAATTCAAAACTACTGTCGGAACGGGAACTTTTGGAAGAGTTATTTGTGGTAGTTTTTCATTATTTTTTTTTGATTTAATCAAAAAATTAGAATTTTTTTTTATTTATTTATTTTTATTTTAGTTAAACACAAAGAGAAAAAAGAATATTTCGCTTTAAAAATAATGTCTATTGCAGAAGTATTGCGTCTTAAGCAAACTGACCATGTTAAGAATGAAAAAGAAATTCTAAATCTAGTTAATCATCCTTTCATAATTAAACTGTAAAGTTAATCTAAGAAAAAATAAAATTTTATAAAACTAATATTTATTTTTTTATTAGATATTGGACTTATCACAATGAGAAATTTTTATATATGCTGTGCGAATTTGTATGCGGCGGAGAATTGTTTACATATTTACGCAATTGTGTTAAATTCTCAAATGATACAGCTAACTTTTACGCAGCTGAAATCGTATGTGCTCTTGAGTATTTGCATTCGTTGTCAATTATCTATAGGTAAAAACAACTAAAAAAAAAAATTTATTTGCTTCATTAATTTTTTATTAAAAAAGAGATCTAAAACCAGAAAATTTGCTTTTGGACCGAGATGGTCACATAAGAATTTGTGACTTTGGCTTTGCCAAAAAAGTCTATGACAGGTAATTACTTAGTACAAACAAACCAACAAGCAAACAACAAACATCAAATAAAAAATTTCTTGTTTAGAACATGGACTTTGTGTGGAACTCCCGAGTATTTGGCGCCGGAAATAATTCAAGGAAAAGGACACCATAAAGCAGTTGACTGGTGGGCATTAGGTATTCTAATTTTTGAAATGTTAGCTGGATATCCACCTTTTTATGACGAGATGCCATTTCAAATATACCAAAAAATTTTATCAAGCAAAATTGAATGGCCAAAATTTATTGATCTTACAGCCAAAGATTTGATCAAAAAATTGCTGGTTAGTGATAGAACAAAGCGTTTAGGAACGATGAAGAATGGTGTTGAAGACATCAAAAATCATAAATGGTTTCGAAATGTCGAGTGGGAGGCTGTTCCGTATAAAAAACTAGCTCCACCAATTATTCCGAGAGTGAGCCACGATGGCGATACTAGCCGATTTGATCGATATGACGAAGATAACTGGAAAGATGTGCAAAATGTTTCGGCTAAAAATCTTGAGCCTTTCAAAGACTTTTAGACACAAATTTATCATTATGTAAATAATTTCCTATTTTTATCATTAAAAAATGGTGATTTATTTTATTTATTTTTTTTTTTTTACTAAGAAATAGATTTTAGTCCATTAAATTGTTTAATTTTTATTTTAAAATACTCTTTTTTGATTTAATGTGAACTTTTTTTTTTTCTAATTCAAATTTATTTCTTTATTAATTTTAAATTTTAATTTAAATAAAAATGAAAGTTTAAAACATGCTAAAATTAATTTGAATTTAAAATTTATTTATTAAAATCAAAATTTTGATAAGCGGTTTTTTTGATCAATATATATTGATTATCTTTTATCGTACAAATAGGTTGTGTCATAATAATCACCTTCTGGAGGCTCGTAGCTAATTTTTGGCGGAGTCTGAACGGGCCCATCTCTCAAGTACGGAATCAACTTAGTGTCCAACTAGAAAAAAAGCAAATAACTATCTAAAATACTTGAAAAATAAGTGTTTTTTGCATACTTGAATTGCTGCACTATACAAAAGTGCGTTGTCTTTTTTAAGTTCCTTTAGAGCCTCTTGTTGTGACTTCAAAGCTCGTTCTAATTGCTCCATTTGATTTTTATGCTGTTCATTAATGTAATTTGCCCATTCTTTTTTCAAAAAATACTCTTCGTCTAGCTCCGGCTTTGTTCTCTCTGGTAAAACTCGTTTCCTTACACTGGTAAATATTTTAAATTATAGTAAGACCTTGATCTAAAAAGTCTGAAAAATCTTCTTTAAAAATAAATTAGATTTTAATTCCTATTGTTCTCTGAAATAATCAAATGCCTTTGGTAAAATAAAAATACACAAAAAAATCACAGGTAGGCTAAACATTCCAGAACAATAATGGCTAGAGGAGTTAGATAATATTTAAAAACTTGTTTAACCTGGTGCTAATTACATCTAGAAATAGCTAATTACATCTAATAATAGATATATGTGTATTTAGTAAAAAAATCTAAATTAAAGTTTAAAGAAGACAATTACAATTTTTTTAAAATAAAACTTTTTAATTAGAAATTTTTTATTTGTGTAAATTAAAATGAAAAATTAACATACTCTGCTTCTTTGAGAATAGCTCGCTCTGGTTCCAATTCATCTATTGGTTTAAACTTTCGTCCAAATCTTTCTAGTCTTCTAATTTCTCTTTCAAGTCTCTTTTTTTTTCGATTTTCTCTTTTAAAAAAACAATTAAAATCATTTTTAATTTTGGCAATATTTCAAATTTACCTTAGTGCTAGCACAGCTGGATCGATTCTCTTTTTAGCTTTAGTTGGCTCAGCGTCTAGTTTTTCAGAAAGATTAAACGAAACTGCTGCTGTTTTGTGAATCGAATTATTTAGAGTTAAATTAAAGCAAGATTTTACAAAGGCTAAAGGCCGAACTGTGACTTTTCGCAAAAAATTGCTCATATTTTGTTATCAATAAAATTTTCCAACCTTTTAATTGAGCTAATATATTATTCGGCCTGAGCTATTTAGTTCAAATTAGGTCAGTTTCTGAATATGCTTTTGGAATTAATTAATTAATTAATTATTTTTTTAAATGGCAAAATGTTATGTAAATTTATTTTGTTAAAAGAAAATTTCTTTATAAACAAAAACTTGAGTATAATTTGGTATTTGTAAAATGTTTTAAATTCATAATGTAAATTTTTTTGTCTTGGTAAAAAAAAGCATAGTGAAAATTGTTTTTATTGACATTAAGCAATTTATAAATTTTTCAAAAATATCAGCATTTGTATTTGGTCAGATTGATATTCATTTCAGAAGGGCTTATGAAAATATTTCAAAATTTAAGTTAACAATTAAATACTTAATAGATTAGACCAACATAAATATATCTTAAATTGAAACAAGTTCTGATTTAAAAATCAAGAAAAAACAAAGGCAATTAGAAAAAAATTTTTAATGTCTTAAAATAGTATTAAATGCAAGAGCTAAATTAAAATGCTTAAATTAGCCTACTTAGACCTGAAAAAAAAGCTAAAATTTTCTTCAAAATTGAATAAGCTTTGAAAATAAAAAAATTTTTAAAAATTTAAAGTTGTTTTTATTTGTCACTTTTAAATTATTTTCTTAATAGAAAAAGAGGTAAATAATATTAATTCTAGATTTTTTGGTGGAGAGCTAAACAAATAGAAGCCATTCATTTGAAAAATTAAATTGTTTTTGATTTATATTTGGATTTTTTTCTACGTAAATTAATTTTTCACTCCTTAAATAAAAAAAAAAACTAAATTAATTCAATATTTGAATTTTTAATCAATAATTAAAGATAAATAGTTTTTTTCTATTTTGGAATTTTATGCAATTAAAAAATAATAAATTAATTAAGTATTTTATTCTAGAATCTTCTAAAGCACATACTCTTGCATTGATGTTCTACTTACTCATTAAAAAAAAAATTTAACAATTTATAGTTTTAAAATCAAATATATATCTTCTAAAATTACACAAAAGTTTACAAAATTCATTGTGGTTAATATTACTATTTGAAGCATTTATAAATCAATAAATGTTTAAAAATTTTCTATAGATTTTTAAAGCGCATTTTGGAATCTAAAGAGAATTCTTTTTTTATGTGTAACATAGTTATCAAAAAGTTCTTCAAAAGTCTTACTTTAAGACTTTTGGTTTACAAAAATGTGACAAATAAAAAAGAAGCTTTAATTTTTTCAAAAATATTTTAATAAGTAAACATTTTTTTATTCAACTACATGACAAGAGAAAATCAGGTTTTGTACAAAATTTATCAGAATATAATAACTATTGATTATCTAATAAAACAAAATCATAAGTTAAATCTTAATTAAGTTATATTTGTCTACCTAATTTTCTATTTGAGATAAATGAAAAAAATATTGATTTTCAATTTAAATGAAATAATTAATGTTTGTTTCTAAAAAATTTAATCCCAAATAAATGATAAATTAATGCTCAATAGTTTAATTATTTGTGAAATTCTGTCTGATTTTTGCGTTTTTTTTTATTCAAAATCCAAAATTTCAGATAAAAAAATGAATAAAAGAGCATCCAAAAATTTGGATAGTATTCAGCACTTGCCGAAATGGGATCTCTAGTCATAATAAAAAATACAAGTTGAAAGTATAAACATTCGAAAATATCTGCATTTTGAAAAATTAAAAATTATGCAAACAAATAAATAAAAAATTTGTTTGTGAAGAGGACCCAATTACGTAAAAACTAAATACCTTCTAATTTTCTAATTATTAGTTTTTTGACTTTTAAAAAAAAATGCTATACATTTATTTTATTGAAAATAATGAGAATAAACTTTCATAAATAAAAAGAAAGTTTAAAATATTTAAATAGCTATGTGTCAAAATTCTACAATAAGACAGAACTTGATAATACTTCAAATAAAGAAAAGAAAAAAGCTTCGTGAATTTCAATAATTTAATTGATATTTTCATAAACTAAAAAATCAAAATAATTCTACTACTTAATTTTTATTAGTTTTTATGGGTTATTTAAAAGGACTTCTTTATATCTATGTATCTTAAAGGACTTCTATATATATTTGCTCTTGATTTATCAATTTTTAATGCAGAAAAGTTCTCAAAGTAATTTAATTATTGTCTAACACTGTCTTTATATAAATAGTTTTAGTATTGAAAAACTAAAAAATTCTCATCTACTGGTTGTAAATGAAAATCTAAAAAAAATCTTATTTTTTTTAAATTTAGTTTTTAATTACCATGGTATTAAAATTCTTTCGGTATTAATTTCTATCAGTATTGATATTAAATTCGTAGATTATTTTATGGTATAAAATTCTCTTAATATTAACTTGCTAAATAATATTGTTTGGGGGCAGCCAATTTTGAACAGCCAAAAGACCGGCCGACAGTGAAGTGACCGGCCACCTGCAAGAACGTTGAACGGCCGACCGTCCAAAACAAAAGTTTTGGTTAGATGTCTGAAAAAAATTATATGCAGTTAAAGTAACATTTATTATTTATCTTATATTTTAAATTTATCTTATAGTATGTTTAAATAATATCTTTTATATTTTTCAAAAATTTCCGAATTTAATAAATATATTTTTTTTTAATTGATCAAAAATATTATTATTTAAATATTACCTAATTTAAAATATTAGATAAATTATAAATGTTACTTTTCAAGCATCTAACCAAAACTTTTGTTTTGGACGGTCGGTCGAATTTTTTGTTGATGGAGAATTGAATAGAAAGAGATTTTAAGCTTTAGAATAAGTTTATTAAAATTTTTTTTTTCTTTTTTTAAGAATCCAAGAAATCCACTATCGTTTTAAATTGCTTATTGAATTTATTTCAAATTTTTTCATCAAGTTTATGATTCTACAATTCTTGTAATATTTTTTCGTAAAAAGTTTACATTCTAATTCAAAGAAAATTGTTATTTTCTAATTAAATTTTTTGAAAATAATTTTAAATAATAAATAAACAATTCTTTTTCATTTTATTTATTTAAAAGATAATTTAGTGAGTTAGTTCCTCTGAGAATGAACAGTATCTTCATTTCAGCCAGTTTGCTAGGAATTTTTTAAATTAAACTATATTTTGGCTTATTAAAAGCGATAGTGTTTTGTTTTCGATTAGGCCTTTTGGACAAATAATGGTTGATTTTCTTTGCGATTAATTGATCTTGAGCTCTTGTTTTTATGAATTTTTAGAGCTGTCTCATTCTTGGTTTTGAAATAGATGTTTTATCTAAATAATAATATGCACACTTTATAAATTTACCTATACAAATTATGAATCGAAAATTGGCATATGCATTTTATAAATATTGATAAAATTATCGGTTTTTTTATAAATTCACTTGTAATTTTTATTCATTATAAAGTGTTATGTTTACAATTTACAAATTTAATATAAAATATTTAAAAATAAATAAACTAAATTAATTTTTTTATAAAAAAGACAATTAAGAATAAAAATTTAGAAAAAAAATCAATTTTTATTTCTAAAACATTTATTTTATCGATTTTATATGACAATGTCAATCTAAGAAAAAATGTTGGATTTTAGATTGAATTCTAAATGCTCTAAGATTAAATCTTAAAAATTAAATAAAATACAATTAGCAATTAATAATATTTTAAAATAATTTTAATTTTATTAAATAAATAAATTTATTTTTTAAAGTGCTAGTTTTGTTCTAAAAACTTAAATGCCAATGTCTTTTAAAACTAATATTATTTAAACAAATTATCCAAGAAGGCGTCTAAAAATTAAGTTTAAAAAAATAAATAAATTTTTTAAAATAATTTTATTTAAACTCAAAAATTCTAAAATAATTTAAAATAAAATATGTTTTGTTTCAATAATTGAATAAATTATAAATTAATACTAAAAATCACATCTATTTACAAACTCAAAATTGAGTTAATTCTTAAATTTATTAAATTCTCGTTTATTTTTTAGCTCTTCTAACATACGGGATCAATTTTACGTCCAACTTAAATTTAATTTTTATTCAAATTTAAAATTACTATTAAAATATTTATTTGCAATTAGCTTACTTGTATTGCTGCATTGTACAAAACTAAATTATCTTCTTTGAGTTGTTCAAGCGCTTCGTGCTGAGATTGGAGCGCTCGTTCCAATTGCTCCATTTGATCTTGTTGCTTTGATCTCATAAAGTTAATCCATTCATTTTTTAGAAATTGCTCTTCATCTAAAAATAATTGATTCTCTTCTGAAACAAATAATCTCTCATTATTATTCAGGGTTTTATTGTTCAAAGTTTTAAATTTTTTATTCAAATAATCCAATTCTTTAAGCTCCATTTCGGCAAATTTTCTGATTAAAAAGTCAAGCAAAAATGTCAATTAAAATTTATTGTACATTTTAGTGCATTTAAGAGCTTTTAAATGATTTAAACTAATTTGGAATTAAATTTAAAAGCTCGTTTAAACTTAATTTAAAAAATAATACCTTCTAGATAAATATTCGGTTTGGAATTTTTTTCTTTGTCTAGTCTCAGTGTTGGCGTTGGTCAAAGACTTTGTTAGACTTGGCCGATTGTAATGAATCGAGAAGATTTGGTTCGAATTGAAAAAATTTTTTGTCGCAAATTGATAGCGAACTTTTTTCAGCAAATTTCTCATTTTCTCAACTTTCTATTTAATTAAAATTAGTGTTTTAAAAAAACATTTTTTATAAATTTTCAAATACAATATGTGCTTATTCTCACTGTATTTGGCACAGCACGGCCAAAATCATTCACAATACATAGAAAAAAAAATGAAAAAAAAATGCATTTTAGTAAAGTTTATTTAAATTAAAATTTATCTAGAAATAAGTTCATATCTCAAGCACTCTATTTACACGAAAGATTCAAAAAACCTAACCCACAAATAGGATATCATTATATTTTGGCCAATTTGTTGTTTTCTAAATGCTCAATTCTTTTAAAAAGCTTTTCTAAAATAGAAAAATCACTTAGATCTACTTTAAAAAACTGAAAAACTTATTTCATTATTTCAATGGAATGCTTTGAGTCAAACAAAATTATACAAAAAAAAAAAAAACAAAAAAATTAGAATAAAATTAAATTTTTTTTTTCTAAATTTACAAAAACCATTCTTTTTTTTCGGTTATATTTGGATGTCTTTGATCTCCTTTGGTAATGGCTTCATCAGCATCTAAAGCGTGAACAGCTCCCTTGTCTTCTTTGGTCACATAAGATCCCTTATAGGCGTACTTATGATAGAAAAATATGACAAAACCGAAGGCTGTTGCCAACAAGACAGCGAGACCGACTCCTAGAAGAGTAGCATATCTCCAATCTTGTAGAGGTGGAGAGTGCATGTTTGGCAGCTGGATAATTTTAATATCGCGATCAGGTGGTATTTCAATAGGCTCAGGCGCATATGTAACAGGATCGATAGCACATTGCCATTCTCTTATGTCAGGACCGAATACTTCAATGTTTGGATCGGCAACTTCCAAAAATGCATATTTAAGAGGAAATATTCTGTTAAATTGAAGCCTGCTGATACAACCAATAAAGCCCGTATCTGGTCGCATAGTCTCATTTCTGCCTACATACAAAAATCTAGGCGAGTCAAAGACCATGTCAATAAAAGAACCGCGTGTGAAATTAAACGAGTAGGCCAAGTGCTCGTCTACTTTGATTGAAATAGACTGGCCACGATTGGTTCTAACAACAATAACCTCATGATTTTGTCCATTGCTTAGATCATAGGGTGGGTTAAACTCAAAATTGTCAAAACCATAATTGAATCTGACTCTTACACCACCATTATTATTCATTTCCAAAGTAAAATAATCAATCAAACCCTTTTCGTCTTTTTTATCTGACAAAATTTGCATTATAATGCCCTGTTTGTTATAAGTGGCAAATTGAGCTCTAATAGTTTCTTCTTCTGTTGCAGTGACTCCTTGAGTAGGAAAAGTGTACTTAATCATATTGCTAGCTTCTAAAATAGTGCCAATTTCAGTTCCACATATTGGACCTCTGAATGGCGTAAATGTACAATCACATTCAAATGAAGAGTACTGTTCAATACAAGTTCCATTGTTTAGACATGGATTGCTAGCACATTTTCCAACACATCCCTGTGTAACTCCATAAACAGCCCGTCTAGCCAAATAGACCAAGTCAATTATTTTTCCATTTACTTGCAAGCCTCTAAAACAGCCAACAAAACCATCTCTATAGCTAACTGAAGCTCCAATTGTTAGATTAGATGTGAATATGAATGGCCTGTATGCATACAAATCTTCTGGATTTCCGGCCGATATTGAATCAATATTCATTCTTGCCTCTTTTCTATTTCGTTCTATTTGAACTGTGTGCCATTCATTGTCATTTAGATCAAATGGCGTCGATATGGAAATAACTTCAACACCAGAGCCAGCTGAATAGCGAAAAGCAATCTCTCTTGGTGTCAATAATTTAACTTCTATTAAATCACCAGTAAAATTTCCAACTTTTTGCAACATAATTCCCGATTTGGCTCTAGTTCTAAACTGAAATCGTATATCAACTGCCATTTTAGAACTTTCTGTCTCTCCTATTTCCAACAATGCATCTTGCTTGCGAAATGTAACTGTATTATCATACAATCTATCACCTTCACAAATCAAACTACCAATTGAGTATTTCATGTATCTATCTTCACTTACATCGCCAGTATCGCCCAAATAAATTTTATAAACAGGCAAATAGATTTTATTTTTGAGCAGTCCATCATCTTGTCTTTCATTTTCCATGTCACCACTATCACAATTACAGAACACGTTTGGATCATCACATTCCTGGTTGACTCCGCACCGGCATTTAGGTATGCCAACTTCACTGCCGCCCCAGTAGTACATTGGCTGATTGGTCCGGCCCACCCACCAGCCATATGGTTGGCCGGGAAAATTTAAAAATCTGGCTCCTTTGCATTTAACTTTGACATATTGTGAACATGTGTATGAACGTTCGACTAGCTCGTTTACCTGAGCTTTGGACGCAGTGTACACAATGTCTTGTGAATATGAACCAGGCGCTTTGTAGCCTTTTACAACAATTTCACCTTGGCTGTAATGTTCCACCTCGGTCACGTTCATATTTTCCATTTGAGAACCAAATTTGCACATAACCATAAACGGTTCAATGGGCCCAGAGCCGTCTACATCAATGGTTAAGTGCAAATCAGTGCCGTATGCATATCGTTGCTGCATTTTGGTCATTTTATAGTCAAGACAAGACAAAGGATGTTCACTGGTGTGACAAACAGCTCCACCGTATCCAGTGTGCGAGCAATCGCATCTAAAATTGTCCCATGTTTGAAGACATATGCCGCCATGCTGACACGGATTAGGCGTGCATTTGTCCAATATTTCACACGAATTAATCAAAACGCCTACACTAGTCACATAGTTATTTGTGTTTGCCAATGGTCCATCTTCAAATGAGCGAACATTATCCGGCGTCACTTGTCTTCCATCGTTTAAAGTCAAGCGTCTAAAGCAACCGACAAAATTCGGTACAGACAAATCATCAGTCAGTCCACCACCAATATAAAACATTTCACCAGTTTGAATCTTAAACGTGCCACGAACTATTTCGGGCTCAAAATCAACAGTTACATTCATCATGTCAATAGTTATAGACAAGCTTATATCGTGCCAAAGACCGTCGTTCAATTTGGCTCGTCTGTGTATCATCATTTGATCTGGCTTATCTTTGGAGCCCAATCGAAATTTGATAACCAAAGCGCCTTCGTTTATGTACATTTTAATGTAGCCTGTGTCCTGATTAGCGCTGTCTTTGGCAAATCTGTGATGATAAAGCAAACCCTCGAGCTCAAAAGTTCTCATTCCAAAACTAACGTCCAGTCTTTGCGAGCCAGGATTACGCTGAGCGTACAAATATGAATTTCTGTCCTTGAAAGTCATTGGCATTTGATTTAGGTCTATGCAGCTGTAGGACAAATAGCCGCCTTCTACTTGATAATAAGGCCACTTATATCTAGCACCTTTAAGAATGTCTATTACTCTATTCTCAGTAAATGAACGATAAATCACATTTTCAATACAGCCCATGAAATTTGAACGAATCGAAATGCCACGGTCAATGTGCGATGGTGCACCGCCTACGTACATTTTGCCATCAAAATTAAACGATGTAAACAAGCTCTTTGACTCATTTCTGACCACTAGTTGATCAACTACAACTGTTACTGATCGTCCAACACGTCTTACTTTAACATCATGCCATTGAAAATCATCCAACAAGCTTCCACATTTCATTAAAATTTCGCCTTGTTTTTCCACTGTTGAGCCAAGATCAATGCCAACAAATAAACTGCCATTGCGTAGTTCAATCGACATGTAATCATTGTTTTGAGTGCCTTTGGTGTAGAAAATCAGCGCACTTGGATCATTAGTGCGAAATCGAAGCATCAGCTCGTCCTGATAGCTGTTCAATGGTTGAAACATGGCATCGAAAGACGCCAATGCCACCCGATTAAAAGTAACTGTGGTCGGATCTTAAATTAGAGTTTAATTTTATTTAAGAAATATTTTTTATTCAATTTTTTTACCATATGGACATCCATAAAACTCGACTCTTAAAGCTATAAAATTATTCCATTGTCTTGGATTTATTCTCACATATTGGGCTATAATGGGCTCGTGAAATCGGTTTTCTCTCACTGTATTATCGTCGGTATTGCCCGGAAAATTCTAAAATTAAATTATTTCTATTAAGCTTGTATTTATTTTTTATTAATATTGAATAAATGAAGGGCGTGTTAAATTTTAAGAAAAAAGAGGGTGTGTTGGTTTATTTTTTTCGAATTTTAGTAAATGCTCTTAACCTTTTAGATTAAATTTTCTAAATTTTAAATAAACTTATTTAGTTCAAATATGTTTATGTAAAATTTAAAAATATTTTTTAATTATTTAATACAAAAAAAAGAAAAAAAAATTTTAAGTATTAAAAATGTGATGAATGTTTAATTAAATAATTCTAAGAAAAAATTTGCATAATCTAAATTTATGAACATGTGGCATTTAAAATACACCCATTCAATCGCTGTGCTTATTTACCCATACCAACTTAAACTGTTCTCACCAAATTCTAAAAATAATTTGGGAATTTTTATTTTACCTATTCTAATATTTAAATGAATAATTTTATCAAACAAGAAATAAATTTTTTTTTTTAAACCCACCATTATTATTTTGTTTTCATCTGTGTAATAAAACCAATTCATCCCATTGTCACTGTACTGCAAAGCATACAGAGTAACAAATTCTCTAGCTGCCCGTCGACCTTGGGTTGCTAATGAAGTAATTATAACTCTTGTTTGAAAATTAACTATCAAGTATTCATTAGAATCCATTTTTCGAGGTCGCCATGCTTTAAAAGAAATAAAAAATTATTGAAAAAAAAAAAAAATCAACTTTATGTTTACCAAATTGGCCGTTTAAGCGGGCACGATTAGGCTCTCGAGATGAACTGAAACTAGTCGCTGTAAAGCTAGAGTCTGGAAGAATACCATTTTCTGAACCAAGAGGTATTGGCTGGGTGCACTCAAATGAAGCATAGACCCAGTCTAAAAAAATAATTCAATCAAAATTTTGACTTTTTATTATAACTATTTTGGTATTTACTATTTTGAACAAGAAGAATTAACAAGGCCTTCAAAATGTGCATCAAGTGAGCCATAGTAATATGTGTGTTTTAGCGGCAATGATTATGGCTGTAATTCAATAATCAAAAAAAGAAAAAGTAAATTTAAATTCATTCAATTTTCAAATGGTCTTTTCACTTGGCCTATTTTATAATTCAAATTATAAAGTTCATGTCAATTGTAGTGTTTTAGAAAATAATAAAGGTAAGCTAAATAACAAAGACTATATTTCATGTATCGGTTGAACGGATATTATTAGCACAGCAGTTATTTTTGTCCTAGGTTTTTTTTCTGTTTTATTGTTTTTATTTATATAAAATTTTATGATCACATTCAAAATAAATTTTATTTTTTAAATTTTTTTTTAATAAACGGTTAAGAAATTAAAAAAAAAAATTATAATGCAGTTTAATTTTGTTTAGTTTAATTGCTTTCTGATAATTTTGTTTAAGACAGTCAAAATTTTTTTCTAAGAAAATTTAAAATATTTTATGATTTGAGAGACATAAAGTTATTTCGTTCATTAAAGTAATTTAGTTTCTGACATTAAATTTTTTATTAAAAAAAAAAATTATTTAATTTATTTTTTGAAATAATCGATTTTTCAATGTGTATAATGAATATTTCAATATTGATTAGCCTAGATAAAATCAGAATTTAGTAAAAAAAAAATTGAATTTTACTGAATTGAAACGAAAAAATAGTTCCTCATTGAGCTTTAATAAGCTGAATCAAACATCTACTCAAAATAGTTATAAACTTCAAATAAAGTTTTATTTAAGAAATTAATTTATCATTTTATTATTTTAGATTTTAATTGTATTAAAATATTCATTAATTTTTATCTCCTTAAATATAATGATAAAGAATGCTTATTTAAAATTTAAAGTGTTTTTTTCAATTGAGATTTTTACATATAGTAGTATAATTAAAGAGTGTGAGTACACAACAGAAAAACAAAACAAGTATTTATCGTTTTGTACTGATATCATTTTTATTTGATTTTATTTATTTTAATATCTCTTTTTAAAAGAATTAAATGGAAATACTTAATAAATACAAAAAAGTTATTAAATTTTTTAAAAATTTTTAAATTAATTTTTCAACAATTTTAAAAACTCAGCATATAACCTTGCAGAAAAGACCAAGGACTTAAGATCGAAAAAATGATTAAAAATGTATCATAAATAATTTCTTAAACTTAGTTTTTATCCCTACTCTTAAATATGAATTCAAATTTTAAGTTTTTTCTTAAATTTATTATTAACTTGGTATTAAAAAAAAATTTCCAGTCAAAATATTCATGTTTTAAAATAAAAATTATTTGGCAAATAAAGCAAAAAAATAATTATCTGGTTTCAGAATATCAGAAAATGGTAATAATGTTTCCGTATTTCATCAAATATAAGAAAGTTCGGTCATCAAAGGATTTCTTCCATTCGAAAATTTTTCACACCAAAAATGTTACTCTATTATAAGAAATTTAAAGCTATTTTTTTCTTCTTTTAGTAGCAAGAAAATAAATGTTTTAAAAGAGACACATTTTTTGTAAAAAAATAACTCAAATAAAGAGTGATTTTTGACTGAGATAGTAGCAAGTTTCTTCTATTTGTGGTTACTTTTATCTGAGGAAATACGGTAAGTTTGCAGAATGGAATACAATGCAGGTATTTTTATATTCTTAGTTAATTTTACTCAGGACAAAAATATGGATTATTTTTGCTTGCTTTTTTTTATAAAACAAGAGCCCCCTTTAGTTTTGATAGACAAAGTATTGCTTGAGTACATCTTTATTAATATATTTTAAAGTTTGCATAAAGATTTTTGTTCTTAAAAATTTAAAAACTTCATGTCTTATTGACACAAAGAGTTTAAATTTTTAGAATTTAATATTTAAATTTTATAATAAAAAGAAATGAACCTTAAGCTTTTTTTTTAAATAAATAACGATTAAAGAAAGCTGCTGATCTAATATCCTTTAGGGTAACGTCTTATTTTTTATTTGTTTGAAAAATTAAATTATAGCCAGCTTTTACTTTTAACTTTTATCTAATAGCTTATAAATATTTTAGCTCTTGCTTAAACTGGATCATTTCAAAAATTTTAGATTGGAATGCATTATTTCTTTTTAAAACACTGAATAAAGAGAAATAAAACAAATTTATAAAGCTTTAACTAAATTATTTAAGATAATCAGCAATATTTAACTTTTTATTCAAATAATGAAATTTTTACAAAATAAAAATCTATTAATATTTAATGTCTAATTTTAAAAAATCTTCTACTACTAATTATTATTCGATCGAATGAGCCAATATTTGCCACTAGAAATTTTGATTATTATTTTTATTTTCACAAAGCTGAAATGAAGACTATAATAATAGTAATTTCTCTTTTTTTTATTTCGACTAAACGATTTTTAGATCTTGTTCAAATTTATGAAATTTCCGTTCAATTAAGAAATCATAAAATTATTATTTATTCTTAAGTCCATCGATGAAAATCTAATCAAGTAGACTTTTTCACGGAAATCAACTATCAGCTTATTTTAAATATGAAAAAAAATTAGACTGTATCATCTTAATTTATGATGATGAACAAACACAGAGGATGCATCTCTAAATAAATTGAGTTAAATTTCAACAGAATATAATTATATTAGTCTATCATTCAAAATAGAACAAAATATATAATCCAGATTTAAAACGTCCAGTACTATTTTTCTTTCCATGTAGTAAGTTAAAAATTTTGCTTGTACACTCTTGAAAATTGCGTTTTATTTTCTGTTTTCTTAATTAATTTCCATTTTCATCTGTTAATGTCTGGTTGCAACCAGAAATCGATTAATTTTTATTTTCGTGTCCAATTCTGATAGTTTAATTTTTTCTCAATTTAAAAAGTGATATGCAGCAGACTGATCCAACTAAAAAAAATTAATAGATGAAATTTCTCAAGATTTTTTTATTTATTTATTTATTTCAAGTAGTCATTGATTTTGTGTTTAGGAAAATTTAATTTCTGAAACTGTGATGATTTTGCTAGTAAGGCCATATAAATCCATGTGCAAATATTTTGCTCATTTTAAATATAAACTAAATTTATGATACTGCAATTAAGAATTTATAAGAACACTTTTGCTTAATTTTCTTATATACTCTTTTATATTTTTTAATTGTAGTTTGCAGTGGTTTTGTTTCAATGAGGCTACAATCAATCAAATGGAATATCTTAAATAAAGTTGTTTTTATTTCTAGAGTGGAAATCTAGTTTTTATTAATTGATTTCAATTTTGACTCTAATTCATTTATTTAAAATTGAAAATTTCGCTTGAGGACTTAAAGACTTTAGTGCTAAAATAGCTTTAAAAAATCATACCTTTTTTTAAATTTTTTTCTAGGCACTCCTGCCCGTCAGGTTATCTATGTGTGTAACTCAATCGCTATGACCATCTGCTTTGATTACACACTTTATTTTTAGTGTACAATAGTTGAAATCAATATCCTAATTTAAATTAGTAACACTATAAGCTAATAGATGCAAACATAGATGACCAGTACTCAGTGAGAATAGTTTGATAAAGTTTTCCAAATAAAATATGTTAAATATTCTCATAATATTTTTTTAATTATTTAATTTATTTTTAAATTTTAGATAGAAAATTTAAAGACTAATTTTGAATTTTAAATCAGCCGAAAAAATCTCTCAAATCGATTTGTGTATAAGAGTAATCACATAATATTAAACCATTTTAAATTATTTATAAGTGATTTGACAATTATAATTCAAACTTATTAATTTATGGGTAAATTTTGAAAAATTATTTTGTGGATTTTTTATTTAAATCAATTTAGCAATTTTATATGGTTATTAATATAAGCATTAGTAAATTATTTTTGAACTAAATTTTATTGATATCAGATTATAATTAAGTGAATCAATTGAAAACACAATTATTATCTTATTTTTAATTAATTTTAAATTTTTGACCATTGTTTGGCAATTATGAGCAAATAAAATCGCGACATTTTGTGTCGGAAATCAGTAGGTTTCAATCGAATCGATACTAGACATGAGACTGACAGACTGACTCATAAAAACTAAGGTTCAATTAGTATTAATTTGCATGAAGCTAAAATCAAAAAGAAACACTGAGTCTAAACAATTGAAAATTTAATTATTTTCAGAATTTTTCAAACAAATCAAGTTTTATGTTACACTTGGTCTATATATACAAAAAAAATGTTTACATGTTTCAATTTGTTTATTTGTTATCATCAAGCTGCAAAATCCAACAAATATAGACCACATACACGCAGTTTGAATTTTATTTATGAAAAAATCCGGCTTGATTGCTAATTGTCATTGAAAAGATGCATATATTTCAGTACAAGACATGGATAAAAAAAATTCAAGTCAAATCAAACCATATGAGAAAGAGAGACGAATACAGTTTTTGTTTACCAAATGAATATAAATAAATAAAACATGTGTAGTATTTAAATGCGGGGCTAATTAGAATGTGCATTCTTATTTTAATTTTTTTTTTCTTAAGATAAAGAAAAAAAAATACCTTTTAAAAATTTAACCAAAAGATTAGCAATATTAAATTCGGTATGTCCATATGTGTTTATTTTTTTTTTTGTTCAATCTTAAGGCTTATGAATAAATAATTTAGAATATTTAAAATATTTTCAAATCTTGATAGGATTTAATCAATGAGCTGAATCTCTTTAAAGTTTAAAATTTCTATTATTACCCATTCGAAAATTCAAATTTAATTAATTAATTAATTTTATATTTGTCATTATTATTTCTTGAATAGTATCTTAATCCATCAAGTCAAAAATCACTCATTTGACAAATTGTGTTCGTGTAACAGCTAACAATGAAAACTAATGACCAGTCAAACTTGTCTTATTTATTTTTATATCTTTGCTCAGGCTTATTTTTCTTTAAATCACAAGTTATCTAACAAAAGGAATAATAAAAGCATATGTGCTAGACCAGATTTATCAAATTAAGATACCAGAGAAATAAAGTTTTGTAAATTATTGCCCATTAATTCTGTTGTACTATAAGTCTATTTTAAAACAAACAATAATTCAAATTTATTTGGTTAATAAAAATTGATTTGCATTAATTAATTTATTAAAATATCTTATTTTTTGTTTAGTAAAGGAATTAAAATAAATTTAAATTTGTGTGCTATAGTAAAAGTTGATTGACTTTGAGATTATTTTACTCAGATATTCAATTTAATTCACAGTTTGATTTCGAAGACTGGTGTTTGGTGTAGCGATGAAATTAGATAAGAAAAGTCAAAATATTCTTAATAAATAAATTTACTTTTTTTATTTGACTTAAAATAAAATATCTTTTTTTTTTTTGATAATAAATTCCTAATTATTAATAATGCAGAAATAGCGAAAAATTTGGTCACATTAGAGGAAAAGCCAAGTCGGAATGTTGATTTTTATCATAACCAGATAAGTCTCGGTATGTTACCATTGAGGAGATAAATAATGATCGATTTTATCTTCATAGTTCATTAACTCTAGGTATGTACATATTAATGAAGTCACAGTTGAAAGATATTTAGAATATTTTATCTACATGTTGTTTTTAAATGAAATTCTACACTTGAAATTTATACTCATTTATTTTAAAATTAATTTAAATGACATAAAGATTAATGGAATTAATATTCTTGTCAGGAAATAAATTTTGTAGCTTCGATTTCAGCTCATTTGTACAAAACATAAATTAGAGTTAAAAAATCATGAAGAGAAAATATGATATATCATAACAAATTGATTCAAATTGTTCAAATTTTATGTTTGACTCAAATATTAGAGGGAACATGAACAAGTGCTGCTGGTTTTAAACAACAATTTACAAGAGAAGGTGAAAAATTATTCACTAAACGTTATTTAGAACAAAATCAAGCAAGCATACTGTAATTGTATTACAAAATCTATTCAAATTTTTGTTAATGCTTAATTATCTTTTTTAATTTTTATGCTTTAGTAATAATTGCTATTAATCACTTCGCATTAATAACCAAAGTTAGCCTTAAGAAATGAAAAAAAGATCTATACATATAAGCTTATTAAAAAAATTATAATTATTAAGTTTGCATTATTAGCAAGATCTTTGTGTCCAAGGGCGTTAAAGTTATTAAACACATCGATTATTCGGATAAGATTGATTTATTCTATTGTTTATATTGGCTCATCTATTTTGTCAAGTAAAGCACTCGAACAAGTACTCATATTAATTAAGGCTTTCAGGAGCTTTACACTTGAGAGGATTATCAAAAGAACCAGCTTGAAAAAATTGACTTTTCTCAAAGAGAATGTTTTCAGGTTGTCCGGATAATTAATAAACACTTTTAGCTATTAGACATAAGCATAAAATATAAATCGCCTTTGGTATCTATTAATTAGATTTTTCATCTTTAAGATCAGGTGTTACGGTAAATAAAAAACATAAAATTAGATATAATTTTTTTGGTAAAAATCAAAAGTTTGATATTTTTGTTTATTTAATTTTGTGAAATCTTAGAAAATAAATTTTATTTAAGGTGTCTTTTTAAAAACTAAAAAAAAAAGTAATTTAAACAAACCTAGTTTGACCACTAAAATATACAAAATAAAATTCAATTAAATTTTTTATTTTATTACTTATATTTATTTTTTTATTAAATTTTTATATTTTGTTTACAATTTACTTATAGTCTCTTGACAAAGCTTGCAAACAGTTACAGTTTGCTATTTTTGTAATTTAAATATTGAAAATTTCAACTAAGAATAAATAATTTAGATAATTATTAGTCTGAGCAAGGTTTAAGAAAAATGTCACGTTTTGAAAAAGAAAATTACTTATTTTAATAAATTGATCAGTCGAATTTTGAAAAAAAACTATGGTATTATATTTATTTACAACAAAATGATTACTAGTAAACATAGCGTTCCAATTTGACTTGTAATTTAAGACATTTTTTAATCGGATCCATTTATTTTTATTTAAATGTCTTGTCAAAAAAATGACTAGTCACAGAATACCGGTCGAAATGGGCAACAGACGGTAATTGGAGAAACAGTTTCTAGAACGAACAAAAGAATACAAAACAATAGCACGAAAATAAATATCAAAATTCAATTAAAACACCTTTATTCTAAAAGGCCAATTCCCAGAAAGGAATATATATTTAATCATGAAAGCCAAATTTAAATGGACACACAACTGTCTTTGGGGAATTGAATATCGATTAAATTCCGATTCAATTATCTTCATGAATTGAGTTATCAGTTTTTAAATAGTCTTTGGAGAAATAGTTCTTGGTTAAATTTCACTATATAACACTGTTTATGTAGAAATTTAGTTCTAGTTAGATTAGATTGTCGCCTCTTGGCCAAATTAGCGCTGTTTTTTCACGAATTCCACAGCTACTACTGTTCAATTTAATATCAATAAATTACTTGTTTTTGGCTTTTATCGTAAATTAAAAATTTCATATTTCAACAGATCAATAGTTTGTTAAATGTTTGTTTTCAAGATAAATTAGAGAAATTTTGTTTTATTTGTATATTAAATTGAAAGCAACAACAGAAAAAAAAATTAATTGAAATTCTTTTTTCAATTAGGGAAAAGTTGAAAGTACAGGCATTGTATTTTATTTGTTTATTGTAAATAATTCCAACTATGCTCTTGAACAGTTTTTATAGCAAAGTTGTTTCACTCTTCTTTGCTTTCAATTAATTCGAATATTTCAATTATTGATTTCTAAGTTTTTGATAAGCAATTGATTAAGTTTAAACCATTCTACATAGTTTTAAAATATTTAAAATTAAGGTTAATTATTAAGCATTCGACTTAATTGTATCTCATTTGAATCGTTTTCATAACACTGCTGCTAATAAAAAAAATTGTTCAAAAGAATATCTATTCAATCAATAGTGAAGCTCATTAGCAAATTTGATGAATTACTAAGGTTAATGGCTATGTATTTAAGACATAAGATTTACCGAAAAGCATCAGTTATTTAAAAAACTTGAGATAAAAATTTCCTCTTTAAGATTTTAAATATAGGAACTAAAATTGACAAGAATATTAGCTTTTTAAAATTTTAAAATTAAAAAAATATACATATTTTAATATGTTAGAGAAATTTTTTTAAACAATCGACAATGTAAGATAGATGGAACTGTTGAGTCATTTCATTTTAGACTTCTGGATCATTGATCCAAAAAGTACAAGAAAAAGTTCAATAAAAACTTTAAAGAAAGACTTTCTAAGAAAAAACGCAAGAAAAAATATTATTTGTAAATTTTTAATTCCATTAAATCATTTAAGCACAAAATGAAAATTCTATTTTATTTTGTACGTTACCCTCGAAATATTAATAATTTTTTTTAGATTTTTTAGTTATCAGGTTTCATAGACTAAAATTATTAGGCTAAAAAATTATAAAGTATGACTATTCAATAATTAAAAGCAAGAATGTTCGATCGATTATTTGATCAAACGATTTTGTTTCAAATAATTTAAATTTAAAAAAAAAGTAATTTATACAAACTAAAATTTGTTTATCTTTATTTTTATTTTGCATATTTTTAAAAATTTAATTTAATGTTAGTTAATGTTATTGTCTAGATGAGTGAACATCTACAATTTGCTACAAAGAGGTTTAAGAGCTGTTACACAATTTGATTTAACACTTGACTAGTTTTAATACATTTAAATAATTAAAGTCGGATTAGAAATTTGAATTGTAAACAAATATTTTAAGATTATTCATTGTTTGTGTTCATTGGCAAGTATTGTTCAATCATTGTTCTATAAATATCCTGTTTTTCTATTTTTCTATTATTTTTATCAATTAATCGGAACATTGACTTAAACAATAGAACTTGTTCTTTACAAAAGTTCTGATTGCCATTATCTGATTTGAATCGATTCATTAAACCTAATAATTAGCTTTTCCTTTATTCTCAGTTGTTTCTCAATTTGTAAGAACTTATTTTTTTGTTGTTATCTGTTCGTTCAATAGACAAACCGATGCCAGAATTTTTTTTCTTACTTTGTTCTCATGTAAAATTGAATCGGATGAATGACAATAAGTCAAATTAATTTCGTTTGTTAAAATCTTTTTGATATTTATATTCCAAGGCCGAAAGAGCACAAAATCAATCAGATTTTTAACTTAAGAAAAAATCAGATAAAAATCTTATTGTTCTTGCCTAAACCAAAAATAGGTAAATTCTCATTGATCGTATTCTAATCAAGATAATATCTTATTAATTTTTTTAGTATTTAATGATCGTATCACAGGCGATCTCTGTCCGATCATTTTTTTAAATGTCAAATTTACTACCTGTCTTAAAAATTAAGGAAATAGTCGCGGGCCAGTCATTTTTGTTTGAGTAGTGAAACATTTCCTTCTTGTTAAATTCATGACCAAAACAAAGGTGATTCTGAATTAGGACCATTAATAATTTTCAACTTTCTCTCCAATTACTGCTAATAAAAAAAATAATTCACTTGATTTAGAGCTAAAAATCCTGGTTGAAAAATTATCCGGTTCAATATATATGACTTGTATATTCGGCTAAGCTATCATTTAGTTAAAGTATCAAATAGTTACCAATTCACAAAATGTTTTGTTTGCTTGTCTATTTTGCATTAATTTGACAAATAGAGGATTTGCTTGTGTGTACTAGGTAAATTAGTTTGATTTCACTTTAAAATAGATGCAAATCAAGTAAAAAAATTCTAATTCATTAATAGTATTAAGTTTAAATAATTTAAGCTAAAATTTAGATATTAACTGTTTTCTATTGATAGAATCTATCAATCATATTGATTTTTTTCTTAATTTTTTAATTTATATTAAGTCTTGTCTGTTAAATAAAACTATTTAAGTGTTATATAAAATAGAGAATAAACAAACAGCAGTAGTAAAATGATAATTAATAGACTTTTTTATTTGATTTTATTATTTAACACTAGAAAACTTACAAATCTATTTATCTTTTTTTTGTTTTAATAATTTTTCTAATATCAATTGTTTTTCATTTGAACAAAATGCTAGAGATAATTTTTATTTAATAGTTTTGAACGATTGTAATTTTGTTTTAAATTAAAAATAAATGTGTCTTTAAGTGTTACATCATTTTTTTATATAACCTAATTACTATTTTTAAATTTTCTAATTTTAAATTACATGAGGACTGAAAAGAAGGCGATAAGCCGTTCGGGGTAGTCCTAGGGGTAAATCCCTAAAATTATTTTATTAAAAAAAAAAGTGATAATATTAAACAAATTTTTTTATAAAATTGAGAAATCATGTTAGAATTTTTTCTAAGAACAAGTATAAATTTGAAACCAAGAAAACAAATGAGGATATGAACCGGTCAAAAACAATTATATAAAATTGAATAGTTTAAAAAAAATTGTATCATAGATTTAAATGATGACATTTCAGGGTTTGAAAAACTATGAAAAACTTGAAAAGAATAACGTGGACCGTTCCAAGATAGCAAAATAACCAGATAATGTAATGTTTTAGTTGGTTCAACTTTTAAGTATGTTTGAAGCCCTTTATACCCAAAAAAAAGTGTTTTTTTTTACCACTTAAATTTAATAAAATTCTAAAAGCTTATTAATTTTCGTGTGAACTAAGCTAGTTATTTGGTCTTTTAACACTATTTTAAATTAGTTCTTTTAAAATCTATTTTATTATATCAAAACTATTTAACATGGGGCTGAAAGGGAGGTTAAATACCATTACCATTCCAAACTGCCCGGGCACTCCCCAAACTATTATATTAAGATAAAAAAAAATTTTCCCTATAAAATTTTTCCTAATAATTCTTAAAAGAAAATTATATCCAAAAATTATTTTAAAATAATTTAAAAAAAAAATTTATCTTTTAAGTGCTTATTTAAAGATTTTTAAAATACCGCATACAATTGTAAATAAGTGCCCCCAAAATCGTATCTTTATTGAAGAATTTAGACTATTAGATGATAGAAAATTTTCTTCAAATAAAATATTTTTTAATGATCTGAGCATACTTTGCAAAAAAGGAACACGGATGGAACTAAGCCACTTTTGATTAGCTTTTTAAAAGGAGGGCACTTATTTGCAAGGGCATATGGCACTAGAAAAGCATTGTTTGTTTAGCTTTTTTTTAAATAAACAGTTGATATAATTAAAAACAAGTGAAAATATTGATATATTTGAGAGCAGCTAAAACGATTTGCATATCATGCTAAGGAGATAATTTCGTTATGTAAATCTTGTTTTTGTTTATGATGATAGTAACAGATTATATCTAATTATTAATGGTCGAACAAATAGATATAAAACAAAATTCAGATTGTGATAAAATCAATAGTGAGAAATAAAGAAATTGTTAAATTTAAAGAAAAATCAATTGTTTTTATTTGAGCCGACACATCGGCTCTTAAATTTTAACAATTTGAACACGTTTAAATTACAAAGAAATAGGTAATAAGAATCAAAGTTTGTTTTTTATATTATCATAGTGATTAATTACAATTTGGTAAACATATTGATTTGTAATCAATATCCGATGCAACTATGCACACAAAAAAATTTAGTTTAAATAATAATACTTTATGTGATTAAATCAAGCGCGGTAAATTAAAAGAAAACGTAAATACTTGCTGAAAACATGCTGAGCAAATAAGAAATATTTATACGCTTGATGTTAAATATTTCCAGTTTCCTTCTTAAAACCTACATTAACCAACTTGTTCGAACAGGTTCATGAAACTATCGAATTACATTTCCTCTTGTATACTAAATCTATAAATAAACTATTTTCTTAATGTTTTACTTTATTTTGTTCACTTGTAACAGATGTATGAATATATTGAACATTCAATGCCACTAGGTGTCTAATTTATACCATTAATAATTACTGTTTTGATAACTCATCCGATCTCGATCCAAGTCTGTTACGCTAAAGCGATGAGTAATGATGATAAGATTAGAACACCAGGAGAGATTAAAGACAATTAATTTGCACAATTTTTAGACCGTGAAGCCAAGTACTATAAATTTAAAAATTCACTCTTCAAAAGCCAGAATCACAAGCACTTTTTGTTTTTTTAAACTTGTTTAATTGTTCTTCAATTAATTCAAATTCAGATATTTGATTTAGGAAATTAAAATTTGATATGTCTAATAGAAAAATAAAATTAATTTTTCTCTGAGAAAAAGGCCTTTACGATTGAAATAGCCACTTCCTGTCTTTGAAAAAAAAAAAGGTCAATAAACTCTGATTTCAGGAAAATTATTTTTTAAATTGTTGCCCATTTTCCACTTGATCTAAATCACCAAGCATCTATAAACAAATGCCTATCATGTTACAAAAATTAAAATTTTTTGTTTTATTTTTATTTTTAGAGTTTAGATTGTCTTAAATGTTCAATTTGGAATATTAATTAGAAAATATAAAGTTGTTGTTTTTACAAATCATCAAAAAATATAATGAACGGGAGACAATTTATTGTTATATGTTCAATGATGCTGATTGGGAGTCAAGCATGGAATGAGTTGGAAATTTTGAACAAGCGCCTTCCTGATGCAATTTTGATCGGAGCCAAAAAAAGCGGAACAAGGGCCTTGCTCACATTTATTTCAATACATCCGAACGTAAGTGCTGCTAATCCAGAAATTCATTTTTTTGACAAAAATTATCATTTGGGCATTGATTGGTATCGGTCACAAATGCCCTTTGCGAGTCAAAATCAAATTGTGATTGAAAAAACTCCAAAGTATTTAGTGGATCCAAAAGTAGCCCAGCGTGTTTATCACATGAACAAAAATGTTAAATTGATAGTAATTTTGCGTAATCCGATTTCGCGCGCAATTTCTGAATTCGTGCAAACTCAATGGAAACAAAAAAGAAATATTTACGATGTCGAAGCTCAGGCCAAGCGATTTACTCGAATGTTGTATCAAAATCGTAGAGGAAACTCGACCATAAGAAAAAATTGGAGTATCATTAGGAATGGAATTTATGTCAAGCATATAAAAAATTGGCTGCAATATTTTCCCTTGAAAAGCTTTGTGTTTATCAATGGAGATAACTTGGTAAAAAATCCCCATCAAGAAATTAAAAAACTTCAGGAATTTTTGAACCTAAAACCGATCATTTCGGAACGAAATTTTGTAATGACCAAGCAAAAAAAGGGCTTTCCGTGCATTCGTATTAGAGCTGGTTCGGAGCGAATTAAGTGCCTAAACGACCAGAAAGGCCGACCGCATCCCAAAATCAATCCGAGTGTTATTCAAGATTTAAATAACTTCTATAAACCATTTAACAAAGAATTTTTCGAATTAATCAACCAAAATCCATTTTGGTAATGGCACTTGTACATAAATTAAATTTTTTTAAGACCATAATTTTTAATTTAATCCGGTTTATTTTTTGTTTGTTAAATGTAAATTTAATTGGAATATTATAAATATTTTATATTGTTAATATTGTTAATATTCAAATGAACAATTATTTGATTAAATTTTACTGATAATATTATTGGTACCTGATAATAAATTTTAGAAAACGAAAAAAAAATTATTTTTTTTATTTCAAAAATTACGCCAGATTTGACGATGATTAAAAAATTTAAACATAAAAGAAAAATTCTTATAAAAATTAAGACTATTTTTGTCGCTTTTTTAACTTTAAGTTTACATGTATGAAAAAAAAAATTGATCTGTGCCTAAGAATGTAGAAAAATTTTTAAAAATTTTTAAAAGTAAAGTAAAAAAGAATTTTTCAAAATAGTAAAATAGTGAAATTGAACTATTTCAAAAATATTATATTAGCAAAATAGTGACTTTTTAAACCGAACATTTATCAAAAAATTATATAATTTCTTTTTTTAAAATCAAAAATAATTTCATTTTCAACCTATTGTGTTTCCTTGTTTTTTTTGGACAATTGAATTTCAGAGACAGGCCGTCTTTATAGGAGAGAGGCCCGCTGCATCAAATTTTACATTCTAATGTAAAATTTAATTCTCAAATCATAATTTGACTTTAATGGCCCAAGTTGACAAAATTATTTAATTGAATGCATTTTACTTTTTCATTGAGATTTTTAAAATAAAAATTTAAGACAAAACAGTTCTTTGAATAATCTGACAAGCAGATGCATTATTTTTAATTCTATATAAAATAGGTGATCTTTCAGAAATAAACAAAAAACCTAGTAAAATAGCCTAAAGAGCTATCTTAAAAAAAAGATTTTGAATCTAAAAATTAAAAAAATGTCTCGATGACAAGCTTTTGCCAAATGTAGCTCAAGCAACAAAGAAATAAAATAGAGACACTAAATTTCTTTTTTGATTGAAGCCTTTTATCTTAATAAAGTTCATGTTGGGACTGAGTGAAATAAGAAAACAATTCAAAGTTTGGGCCAGTTTTGTCAAAAAACCTATAAGAAAATCTCAAGCTAAATGATATATCGAAAGTATAAAAAATATTTTTGCTTGATAAAAAATAAGGAATCGGTGATTTAGTAGGATTATTATTTTTTGATTATAATATAAGAATTTAAAAAATGAATTATGTTGCAATATTTATTGAAGTTTTTATTTTAAAATTTTTTTAAATAAGAAATTGTTAAAAATGAAATAATCAAAATAATTTTTATAAAGTTAAGCTTGATGACAGTAAATTTATACTTGAATAATTTGTTAAAATTCTATGGTAACTGTCTTTTTTGTTTTGATTAAAAATGTTTTAAATTAATCTAGAAGCTTATTATTGAAACAGTTCAAAAATACATTTAAATTTTATGTTTACTTTTTTAAAAAAACTTACGTCAATGGTTCTAAAGAGTTTTTAAAAAGTTTATTCAACTTAAATTTTAAGGCTTTTCAGAAAGTAATTTAAATTTTATAAGTCATACTCCTTCATAGCAGCCATTTTGTGTGCTGAAACGTACGTCAAGCCTCATCTAGCTAAAATATGCAAAAGAATATTGTTTGCTGTTTTTGAAATTAAACTTTAAAATTTTGATGAATTTTTGAACTGTTTCAATAATAACCTTCTAGATTAAATTAAAAAATTTTAAAATCAAAACAAAAAGGACAGTTGCCATAGAATTTAAACAATTTTTACAAGTATAAATTTAGGAGTTAAACATCTAGATTTTAAAATTTAAGAAAAAAATGAAGAACACATTTATTTTCGTATTCTGCTTTATTATTGTCACGCAACTTCATCATTATGAAGCAATAAAATGTTATTCATGTGAAGGTTGCAAAACTCCCACAAATTCAATTGAATGTCCACTTGCAAATTCAAAATGTTCTGTAATTACTAGGCTTTTTCTTTTATTCCAATGAAAATTAAATATATATATTTTTTAAGAAAGAAGTTGGTAGTGTGGTTTTGCTAGGAAGTGTAATTGATAGAGGATGTACAGTAAATTGTGTCGAAGGAGATATTAATTTGGCTGGAATAACCTATAAAAGATACTGTTGTTCTGGAGATAACTGTAATTTTTCAGCAAAATTGTCATCAAGCTATTTAAATTATATTATGATTTTTTCATTTTTAAAATTTTTTTATTTAAAATTTTTTTAAAATTAAAACTTCAATAAATATTTAATTTTTTTTTAAATCTTTTATAATAATCATTAAATAAGAATCCTGCAAAAACAATGATTCCAACTTTTTTACCAAGTAAAAATATTTTTTATTCTTTTGATATATGATTTAGTTTGACAAAATTGAATAGCAGTTCAGTAACTATTTTAAGTTTATTTTAAATTTTTTCATTTTATTTTAACATTCCCCTGTTTTAAAGTCAAACGATTTAAAATAATTTTTCTAAGAGATAGATTTAAAAAATAATCACCTGCGATAAATATAGTTCAATAATATGAATAGAACCTTTTACTTTTAAAAAAATACACTTTCTTATTTTAATATTATAACTTTTTTTTGAGGATTTATTCATTTAATAAAATATAATTTTGAAATATTACCACTCAATTAAAAGAACAGAAATATAAAATTTTTTTTAACTAGATGGTCTTTTACTTTCGTTTCGTCACACAAAATGGCTGCTATGAAGGAGTATGACTTATAAAATTTAAATTACTTTCTGAAAAGCCTTAAAATTTAAGTTGAATAAACTTTTTAAAAACTCTTTAGAACCATTGACGTAAGTTTTTTTAAAAAAAGTAAACATAAATTTTTAAATGTATTTTTGAACTGTTTCAACAGAAATAGAAAAAAATTTTAATACATGATTTGTTGTGACCAGAATGTTTTTTTTTAAATACATCCAGGTATTTAGTCAAAAATGGGTGGGGGGAATTTTTAAGGTTTTAAATTGAATTTTAAAGTATCAAATTTTTCAAATATTTAATTATTTATAATTCATATAATTTACCCAATTTTAGATCACCATTTATTTTATTTATGTCGATTTAAACATCGTTTTATATTTTTCTCTTAAGATTATTTTAGTTTTTTAGATATTTTATTTATTTATAGAATTTTTCTTTTACTGCTATTTCTATCGAGAATCTTAACTCTCATTTTGGCCTAAAAAATTTAAACAGGATTTCTTTTTTCAGTTCTTTTCTATGTGTTATGTGCAAGGAGCTACCATAGGCCACCTCCGCAAGCTATTCTTGCTGTAGCTTTTATATATTATTATTTTTATTATTATTTAAAAATGAATTTAGCGCCAAATCTGAAACTGATGTAAAAAAATTTGAATTTTTCTTATTTTGGATTTGTTTGTAGAGAAAAGAAAAATTAAAAAAAGTTATAAATGTTTTTTTAAAAATACCTGAAAAATGAGAGCCTTTCAAAGAAAATTTCATAATCTAAAGCATTTTAAAATTGGAATTAAGAAATTTTCAGAATTAGACCTCTGTTAGAAACCTAAAACTTGGAGATGGTAGACTTTGCATCAGACACAAGATATTCTTCTGAAAGTAGTTTACGAACAGCTCTATTTCCTGGAATATCTTGACTTTCCTTCGCGATAATTATAAACAAATTGAAATCAGAAAAATACCTCCTTTTGCAAACAACTAAATAATTTGGAAAAAAAACTCAAATTGATCTTATGGACTATAGTTCGAAGACTTTTCTAGCAAAAATCAATCACTTATTTATCGAAGAAAATCGTAGTCTTGTTGATTCATTTAAATTTGTTTTTGTCCAAATCAAATTAAATATGGAATTAAACTAAACTTACTTTAAATTTTATGATTTATTAAATGATCTTTTTATGATAGTTTTATACATAATAGTGTCTATTTTATATTTATCTTTCCAATAACTCTTTCCTTATGGTAAAAGCCTATCGAGTTAAATTTATTAACTTAATAATTATTCAATTGTAAAACAGGCATTTAAAGTGTATTTTTCTACTCTTTTCTAATTTTAAATTTTAGATTTTTTAATATATATCATACTTCAATTATTCCATGAAACTTAAACTTAAATAAATAAATAATAAATACATACGAAACATAAAAAAGCTCGCTGGATTTCGAAAAAAAATGAAAAATACCGACCATACAGAAATTTAAAATTTTAGAACCACTTTTGACTTAAAAATTGATAAACCTTTTCATTACAAATTTTAAAATAAATTAAAAAATTATATGAAATTTTTCGGCATATGTCTGATATGTGAACTGAAAATTATGTGCACTTTCTTAAAGTTGATAGGTGAACAAAGTGCACGAAAATTTATAGACAAAAAAAATCGTGAACTGATAATTAATACGTGAACTTTATTGAAAATTAAAGTGTTAATTAGGTAAAATTAAATTTAGAAAGTGTT
>VANL01000377.1:0-37730 GCA_006352455.1 Brachionus sp. 'Tiscar' | reverse complement strand
AATTATGAGTTCTTTTTTTTATTAAAGTAAAATTGGTGCTTGATTCAGAAATTTTAGTGAAAAAAATATAATTAGCCTTATTAAATTAACGAATTAAATAAGCTTTTAAGCTTTTTTGAATCCAGTAGGATCTACCACTAGTGCTGCTGTGCCAAAGTGGGTCTTCCTCGACTACGTTTTTTCCTAATGGCTTGTTGACCGAAGCCATAGGAATCTGGCAATATCCAATCTATAACTTGGAGCGCACTTCAATGACGTGCTTGCAAACCTTGCTGTTCCAATCGCAACTGCATCGCGACAATTTCCATTGCGTTTTGTTGATTTTAATTTCATAAAGGCTGTTTGTTTGCTTAGATAAAACGCCAAAGGTCTTCCAAATGCATTTGTCTCTAGCATCTTTAAACGCTTCAACATCTTTCTTTTTGGAACTTTTTTTTTTTGTTTGGATGGTATGTAAAAATGAGGCTTAACGAGCAACATACTTTTATTTTTTTCAAGCCACTCAAATGCTACATCGTAGTCTTTTAAAGCGATAAGCGGAACAAATTGGAAAATTTTGCGATTGAAATTTGGTTGCTTAGAATAAGAAATAAAGATATTCGAGAGACAGGAAGTAACATAGTATTTAAGGAGAAGCCGCGTAAAAAATTACTTAACAAAAAATTATCATGCCATGATGATCTACCGTTGAGTAACTAGCTGTTAATTGTTTTAATTTCTAAATAAGTAGCCGCAAGGAAATTATAAAAAGGACGGGAAAAAAATAAGCTTTTTTGAAAATGAAAATAAAGTCTAAATTAATATTTAAAATTGTTTTAGTTCATGTCAAAAATTATTTTAGGGCAACTCAAAAATTATTTTGGTCCAAATTAGAAATTATTTTAATGCAACTCATAAATTATTTTAGTAAAAATCAAAAATTATTTAAGTGCAAGGTGATTTATATAGTAAAGTTTTGAAATATAAAAGTTCTGATTTGAATTATTTTGGTAAAAAACCGAATAATTCAGTGCACATTAAATAATGTAGTACTTTTTGGAAATAATATAGTGCAGTTTGGTATTAAAAAAAGTGCAACTTCTGATTAATTTATAGTGCAACATTAAATACAAGCCAAAAAAAAGTCCTAAATTTTAACATCTGACACTTTAGTTTTAATTAAACTAAAAGCTTCAAAAACATGCTCTTCTGGGAAAATTAAAAAAATTTTCCATTTAATATTTTTAATTTAATAAAATCATATTTAGTTACCTAAAAATGATGATTTTATACAATAAGTTGCAAAAGTTAAAAAAATTTCTACTATTACTCTTACTTTTGACTTAGGATTAAAGACCTTACTGAATCTAAATCTCATAACAGTATACTTATTTATCCTCACCCCTTGGGTCTTAGAGTCTCTGATTTTTTGCCAAAATGTAACTTTTTGGAACATGAGGAGTGAAGTGTCATTGTTAAGAGCTTATTTAACTTGCTTAGACTAATTTGGTTTAGAGAATATTTTTAAAAACTCACTAGCTTGAAAAATAAAATTTATCTAAAACTAAAATTAAATTTTCACCCCAAATAAAATTTTTAAAAGTAAAATAATTATTTTTGCCATAAAGAAAATTTTTTTTCATTTATACTTAATGCATGAATTGTTTTAAATGATGTGATAATTTAGGCCAAGTCTAGAATTCTTCCATAATCAACAACATGAACAAAATTGCTAAAAAAATTCTTTTTATTTTAATATCTTTTTTCATTATATTTAATATATATAGAAGAATAAAATTTGAATACCGTTTGAAACGGTATATAATTGAGTCTAAAAGAATTAGAAATCAAAATTGGAATATAAAAAAAGAAACATTAGGGTCTAAAAATTTGACTAGTCAAACAACTATTATCTCTATTTATCATCATTTAAACGAAAGTAAACACTCGATTAACAATTATGAAAAATGGACTAGAAATTTTTTAAAAAGCTTATCAGCACCACTGATTTTATACACAGATGAAAATACAATTGTGAATTTAAAGCCTCAACTTGAACAGTTTGGAACAAATGCCACTATATTTATTGGTAAAACTCACTGGGACTTTTTTAAGCTAATAGAAAAATGGCGAAATAAAACCTATATAGAAAACTACATGATCGATCAATTTACTCTTGATCCAGAATATTTTTATCACAATCCAAGTCTTTATGCTATTTGGAACTCAAAAATATATTTGACAAACAAAAGTGTCCATGAAAATCCATACAATTCGGAATTTTTTATCTATAGTGACTTTGGTGCGTGGAGACTTGGTGAGTTTGAAGACTGGCCTGATAAAAATTTTTGTCAAATTTTATCACGAAAAATCGGTGACAAAATTTTATTTAGTCAGGTCAATGATCTGAACAGTAAAGATTTAATTGAAGGAGGTTTTTTTGCAGGAAGTCGTTCAGCAATTGAAAAATTGTGTGATGAATTTTACAAACTTCACGATGAATGGATTGATAATGAAAAATTTATTGGCAAAGATCAAGCTCTTATGAACGAGCTTACTTTTAATCTAATTCCCAAAAGTATAATCAGAATCAAAGCATGGGAAATGATATGTGAAGTAGATTTTGACAAATGGTTCATTTATCAAGCTTATTTGGCATCAAAAAGATATTTTAAATGTACTAAAAATAAACTCTTTTATTTGGAGTAAATTTTTATTATTGATTTTCAGTTTTTATTTCTTAGTTGCAGTAAAATTATAATTTTTAAAAAAATTTTTTATATCCTAAGTCTAAATTTTAGTAAAGAATTATTAATTATTTAAAAAAAATTAAATGAAATGAAAAAAAAATTGAAAAAATTAAGTATTAATAAAAAGTTTACTATAGCTTTTACGCAACAAAAAAATTTGTTTTTCCATGTTAGATTTAAGTTTATTTTAATTTAAAGAAATTATTTTTAGTTAAAATAGCTCAAGTTCTAGATTAACTTTTAATTTTAAAAAAAATTCGAAAAAATCGTCAAAAAAATTTTCGATTAAGATATTTTGTTATATCATGGTTACTACTAGTGTTGGGTACAGTGTGTGGCAGACAATAATGATGCTTTCTATTTTAATGATCCATTCTGGAAACTAACCTTTAGTCTAAATATTAGTAAAGAATTATTACCGTAAACTTGTGTTCACGACTCTAAGGGTAAAAGCCAAAAACTCCGCTTTTACTATAATTGAAATTGTCTTTTACTCAATATGACCAGTTTGAATTTTTGGAAAAAAATAAAAAATCCCATCCTTTGCTATATAGAGTAAAAGACAATTTCAACTAGAGTAAAAGCGGAGTTTTTGGCTTTTACTCTTAGTGTCGTGAACACGAGTTTACGGTAATTATTTTTAAAAAAAAATTTTAAAAAAATTAAATATTTATTAAAAGTTTCCTTAAGCTTTAACGCAGAATAAACTCTATTTTTCCATGATACTTTTAAGTTTATTTAGTAATATAATATGACGGTAGAAAGAAGTAAACATTGTTTTTTGGTTCTTAAGATTAAATAAAAAAATAATTTAATTAAAACAAATAAATATTTTATGCCGATTTAATGTAGTCACTGGAACTCGATCTACAAAATTAAACTCTAATAGAAAAAGAAAAATATCTAAAAAAATAATAATTTCATTGTTTTTGAATATTTATAGATATTGATAATCTATGATTTGAATATAAACGGTTCGTAAAAAGTTCAAAATGGAATTACTTTGTAGAATAAACAGAAAACAAATTCTTGTCTTAATCCTAATATTAATTTCAAGTAAATTAAAGATATTAAAGTGATAGTGTAAATAAATTAATTTAAAAATTAAATATAAATAAAAAAAAGAAAAAATTGAAGCTAATAACGGACAAGGAAATAACGGACAAGGAAATAACGGACAAGGAAGTTGCGGTAGTAACGGACAAGGAAATAATCTTCAAGGGTGTTCCACAACTATCACCACAACTAAACCAACAACAACAACTACAACAAGTACACCAACAACTACAACAACAAGTACACCAACAACTAGCACTACTACAACAACTACAACAACTATACCGACTACAACAACAACTACACCAACTACACCAACAACTACAACAACTACACCAACAACTACAACAACTACACCAACAACTACAACAACTACACCGACTACAACAACAACTACACCGACTACAACAACAACTACACCAACAACTACAACAACTACACCGACTACAACAACAACTACACCAACTACACCAACAACTACAACAACAACTACACCAACAACTACACCAACTACACCAACAACTACACCAACAGCTACAACAACTACACCGACTACAACAACAACTACACCGACTACAACAACAACTACACCAACTACACCAACAACTACAACAACTACACCGACTACAACATTTACAGCAATCATATTAAATGATTCAATTTCAAATATGTCTTCTATTTTTGAAGTAAAAACTGAACAATTATTAAATTTGATGTCTTCAAAAATTGACATGGTAAATTGTTTGAATAATTGTTCAGGACAAGGAACATGTACACTAAAAAATAATGAAAAATTTGTTTGTGAATGCAATGAAAATTTTATTGGTTCACAGTGTCAAACTGACTCAAAACCATGTGCCTCTAATCCATGTTTAAATGGAGCTACATGCTTAAATGATTTCATAAACAAGACTTACAAGTGTGAATGTATGACTAAAAATGATTCGGTTTTGTTTTATGGACAAAATTGTGAGAAAAAAATTGATCTGTGTCAAAATGAGACTTGTTCTCGAAATGGAGTATGCTCGGATGTTGATAATCAAGCAAAATGTAAATGTTTTAAATCTTACAGTGGTGAAAAGTGCGAAATTGAGAGTCAAGAGATCAAAATAGTCAAAGCTGTTATCAAAACTTCATCAATTATTGCTATAATAGTCATTTGTATAACATATTTAATCTTCATAATTATTGATATCACAGATTTTTTTTCAAGAAAGCGAAAAAATTCACATTATTTAAGCTTACATTTTTAATTTGAAAATGTTTTTTTTTGAAAATATTTAATAAAAATAAATTTATATTTAAAATTATTTTTTTGATATTTTTGTTTTATTGAACTTAAATTTTATTATTAATTTTTTGTATTTGCCATTTTTCAAATAAGTTTTTATAATTAGGGATTCGAAACCGGTTAGTTTTTCAAAACTATTTTGTATAAAACCGATTAAATCTTAAAAATAAAAGGGAAATTTTTGGAAGAAAATATTCATTAATTTTATTTTTTTGACAAACCTGTTGCCAGAATGAGCTGGTTTGTCAATCATTTTTATAATAACTGTTGAGGCATAATAAAATAAACAAAAATATACGGCGAATATCTTAAAAATTAGATTCCTTGGTGTTTAAAGTGGGCTAAAAGGTCAGATTTTTTCATTTGTAAAATAATATTTTTGACGGATTTCGAAATCTCTCGTTCTATCTCAGAGTGTCCCATTTAAAAAATTTTTTTGGCAATACTATAACTAATGATTATCAGTTTATAAAAATATAAATAATACATCATCTGATCATTTGCACAATCTGACAAGTAAACTTAACTTTTGTCCATTTACTTATGCCTCACTTAAGCTTACTTTTTTAATTTGAAATTGTATTTTTTGAAAAAAATTTAAAAAAAAAAAATTATCAATTTTTATTTATTTTTTCTACGAAACAAAAAAATTATTTTTAACCGACCGATTATATTTAACAAAACTCTTATTCTAAATGATCACATGAAACCCAATTTAATTTGATTTATCTTATATAATTCAACAAATAAATTCTTAATTTGAAAATAAAAATTCTAGAAAAAAAATGATTTTAAAAAATTTAGTTATTTTTTCATATAATATTATTCTAATAAATTGTTTTACATTTGATCGTGTGAAACTTCCTGAGTCACCATATCCAATTTGGGCTCATTATCACTGGATATGGCTAGCTAATCCAGCTGAAAGCCAAGAGTCATCAATCCAACTGTTGAAAGACTACCAATCCTATTCAATTCCAGTAGGGGCAATAAATCTAGACTCAGCATGGCCTGACAAATACCAAAATTTCAAATGGAATCAAAAAAAATTTCCAGATCCGAAGTCAATGATCGATTTTTTTCATTCACAAAATGTCAAGGTTCTTGCATGGATAACTTCAACAGTGAACAATGACTCGACCAATTTTGATTTTGGCAAAAAACAGGATTTTTTTCTCAACAATGGAAAATTAGTGCACTGGTGGAGAGGCCATGGTGCACTTTTGGATTACTCAAATCCAAAAGCAGTTGAATGGTGGCACGAACAAATGGACTATTTACTTGATATTGGAATAGATGGCTGGAAATGCGATGGCACCGATCCATATGTCCTGGAACTAATTGATGCCAAAGGCTTCAAGGGACACATAACTGAAAGAGAATATGCCGACTATTATTACAGAGACTTTTACTATCACACTAAAGTAAAACGCGGCGAAGCATTGATAATGGCCCGACCGGTTGATAATTTTAAAGATTTTATTTTTTTAAATTATGCGCCGAAAGATGTTATGTTCAGTGGATGGGTTGGCGATCAAAAGGGCAATTGGGATGGTCTACGAACTGCATTGATTAATATAGTGCATAGCGCTTGGAATAAATATCTAAATTTTGGCATGGACATAGGAGGCTATGTCAATGATGGACAATCAAGTATGGGTCGTGAAAAAATAGTCTTTATCAGATGGTCTCAATTGGGTGCTTTTTTGCCATTGATGGAAAATGGCGGCAATGGAGAACACAGACCTTGGAAGTTTGGTCAAGACACTTTGCAAATATATAGAAAATTTGCCTGGATACACACCGATTTATCCTTATTTTTCATCAGTTCAGGAACAGAATGCTATTACAAAAATGTTTCAGTGATAAAACCAATTGCTCACAAAATAATACCATTCACCATACCATCTACTTTCGATTACATTCTAAACAGTGATCTGTTTATATCTCCTATTTTGAATAATTCAACAAAATTTGATATTAAATTGCCAGAAGACTCTTGGACTTATTGGTTCAATGCAAGTCAAAGTCATAGGGGAGAATTGAATGGCTTTAGTGTGCCTTTGGATCAATATCCAGTCTTTATTCGAGATGGTTCGATTTTACCATTGCATGTACAAAGCAATTTTAGTTCTATGGGAAGCAATTACTCTAAAGATTATATAACTTTAATGCTCACTCGACCCAAGAGTGGTAAGCATGAAAAATTAATATATGAATATAAATCAAGTGGTTATTTGGTCAAGTATGATTATGATAGCTTATTAGAGACAATTGATATTGAAATAAGTGCAAATGAGAAAAATAAATATATAATTTTGATGAATGGTATTAAATCTGAGAGAGCATTTGGTGCTGTTGAAGTTGGTGGAGGAAAATATGAGAACATTCAAAATAGGGTGGAATCGGCACAGTTTTGGACTGATTCAATCAATTCGTCATTTAAGCCTAATCAAAATCAAATGTTTATCAAGTTAGTTAATAAAAATAAACTAGGCATTCATTTGAAAATTAAAAAAATATGATTAATAATTTAAATTATATAAATTCAATCAAGAATTTTTTTTATTTCTTTTGCGTAAAATGAGTTTAAATTTTATTTATTTAGCTTTGAACAAACAAAAAATATATTTGACTGTAAAAGAATAAATAAAGCACATTCTTTGTTTAAAGAGTCTAAAAAAATTTAGGTTTTTTTTTTCAGCAAGTTTGTTGTATTAATATTTTAAATTTTTTTATGTATTTGAAAAATTTAGTTTTTTAAGTATGCATCTAGTTACTAAAAACAAAAATTTTTTTAAATTTTTAAATTTTTTTATTTTTTTTATATAAAATTCCCCCCCCCCAACGGCCCCCTCAAAAAAAAAAAAAAAAAAAAAAAAAAAAAAAAATCAGATAAAAAATAAAAAAAAAAAAGCTAAGATTAAATTATTTAAGTTACTGATTTATTCAGCACATCGTATAAAATCTCTTTATAGTATTTACAATTTACTTGATCTTTACAGAGCAGGTCACATAAATGTACAATTTTTCTATAAAGTTGAGCTTTGTCTATTTGAGTAAAATTTTAAATGTGCATCTTTGCATAAGCCAAAAATAATTAATAAATGTTTATTTAAAAATCAAAAAATTTTTGGTATTGAACTAATAATATATATCTTGATAAATTAAAATTCACCAAAAAATTTTGTTACACCTTTTTTACTTAAAACAATTTTTCTTATGTAAATAAAAGACAAAAAATAAAACATCAATTAGATTTGACACAAAGTTTAGCTTAATTTGCTATAAAACTGGACAAAACTTTTCCCAATTTTTTTTATAATTTAAAATCAGGCTGATCCTAGCTTTAAAATAAATAAAAATTATATCATAAAATTGAATTTTTGATAAGTTTTTAGTAAAAAATGTACGAAACCATCAAAAAAAAGATTTGTAAAACTTTGTAATAAGTAGCCGAACTTTGCCAAAAGCTGAATTTCTTGTCTTAAAGGCGATTAACTTGTCTTAGATGCAGAAAGCGTTCTGTTTATCATTGGCTAGATGTTAAAAAAAAAGATAAAACTTTCAAGAGAAAAAAAGGAGGTGGTAGGCTAGCTAAAATTGCAATGAAAATAATGGTAACTAAACAAAAAGCCGATTTAATGATAAATCGGGTCGTTTGCAAAGAAAGATGGCTAGAAGGTTTAATTGCCACTATACCTTTATAGGAAAGATTTTAAAGAAGTATACAAACATCAAAAAGTATGAAAAACACAGGAGATCACATTTAAATCTTAACCAAAAGAAGACAGTGAGGCCAAAATGTCATCGAATGCTTTCAAAAAATATAGCAGATATGAATTTATAATTGATGATGAATCATATTTCACCTTTGGTAACACCGCTCTGCCAGGAAATAATATTTTTTATAGCAGTAACGTTAGCAAGTGTAAAGAACAAGTACGTTAAAAAAATTGAAGAAAAATAAATGGTCTGGTTGGCTAGGAATAAGCGAACCATATTTTGTACCTAATGGGTCAATCAACATGTCTACTTTGGAGAGTGTATTAAGACACGATTTGAATCAATGATTAAAGAATATTCTCAAGATGGCAATTATGTAATTTGACCAGACTTAGCATTATCTCATTATGCGAATATGGTACAGAATTATATCTTTGATAAAAATATAAGGTATGTTGCCAAAGAAGTGAATCAAGCAAACGTACCAAAAGCACGCTCAATCGAAGATTTTTGAGAAAATTTGAAAGCTTAAGTTTATGAGAGTGATTGGAAGGCCAAAAATCTTAAGCAGCTCGAAAACAAAATTCGCATTTGCCTGAGCAATATGGACCCAAAAATTGTAAAAGACCATGCCAAGATTGTTCTAGACTCTATATCATACGTCATCATGGAGTTCAATATCTTAACTGATATTATTTTTCAAAATAGGAGGGTTCAGTTATAATTTTAAAAAAAATTTTAAGCCTTTGTTAATTAAAAACTTTTTTATGATAAAATTAATTTTGTGCCATTTTTAATTCTACCCCCGTTTTTGATTTGGCTTACCTAAAAAAATAAAAAATAAAGTTTCTATCTTTGAATTGGCAATAATTATTTATTTTTATTGAACAAAATATATTGAAAATTTTTAATAAAAATGATGCCTAACTTGAATAAAATGTTAAAAAAATTTTAAATTTAAGTGTTAATTAAACAAAAACTGTTCACTGACTTTATATTAAAGCAGAATAGAAATAAAAAAATAAAGCTAAATCAATTGTTAGTTTAACTTTGATAAAAAAAATAAATTTGACATGAAAATTTTATTCTCAAGCATAAATCGTCATCAAAAATAAAAATAAAAAAAACATAAAAAAATGATGTCGCCGTCAGTCTCAGACTCAGAAGACACGGCTGAAAAAACAGATGTACCTGTGGCTAAATCATCCAACGAAATTAGATCTGTTATTCTATCGCTTTTTACCATTTTGATCTATTATTGTTTCTCAATTAGTCTTACATTTTATAATCGATTTCTTTTTGTCACATATCAATATCCTTTAAGCATAACGATAATACACTTAATAGTCAAATTTGTTCTATCATATTTAATACGTTCGTTTATGAATTTTTATCACTACATAAAACAGCGGCCTGGTCAAAAAGAATACAAACAAAGAATCACTCTCAATTGGTTTTTGTACACAACTCGGATCATTCCAACTGCCATAGCTTCGGCTGCTGATATTGGTCTGTCAAATTGGAGTCTACAGTTTATTACCATTACTTTGTACACCATGTCCAAATCGACAGTTATTTTATTCATTTTATTCTTTTCAATTTTGTTGCAACTAGAAAAATGGCGCAAGTCAATAATTTTAATAATAATATCAATATCGTTGGGTCTTTTTTTGTTTACTTTTCACTCAACTGAATTTCATCTATTTGGTTTTATTCTTGTCATGATAGCCTCATTTATGGCCGGCCTCAGATGGACATTGGCTCAAGTCATAACACAAAAGCACGAGCTTGGTCTAGCTAATCCAATAGACATGATTTACCATGTTCAGCCATGCATGATTTTGTGTTTGTTGCCGCTAGCAGTCTACATTGACGGAGTTTCTGTTATTACTACTGATAAATTGTTCAGATCTGATCAGTTCAAAGAAATATTTGGCAACATATTGTGGATTTTATATGGAGCTGGACTTGCATTTTTGCTCGAGTCCAGCGAACTCTTAGTTGTCACATTTACATCAAGTTTAACTCTGTCAATATCAGGCATTTTCAAAGAAATATGCATTATATATATAGCAGTTACTTGGAATAATAATACACTGAATTCAATGAACACAATTGGTCTCGTAATGTGTCTATTAGGAATAGCCATTCATTGTTATTTGAAGGCGAAGAAAGAGGTCAAAGTTATTTCCAGTCAGAAAAGAACTCGAAATAAATCTGGTTCTAAAAATTCAGAAGCCAATTATTCTAAATTGATTGATGAAAGCGAAAATGAAAGTTTTACTAGCAAGTTGACTAACGAAGAAGGCGAAAGCTTTGAGCTTAATAAACAAAAATGTTTTTCTAATGAATAAATTTTTAGTCTAACAGTTTATGTTTTTATTAATTTAAAAAAATGTTTTCTAATGATTAATTTTCTAATCGATTTAAAAAAATTTAAATTTAACAGTATAAAAACATCATTTTAATTATTAAAAGTTTTTAAAAAAAAATGCCGATAGAAAAAACAATTTGGATTTAAACAGAATTTCCATTTCAGAATTTATTTTAAGAATTTTTCAAAATCATTTATTAGATTAAATAAAATTGCTTCAATTTCAAATAAGTCTTCTATTTTTGAAGTAATACTTCTATTTTATTATTGATTTTCAGTTTTTATTTTTTAGTTGCAGTAAAATTATAATTTCAAATAAACTTTTTATATCCTTAGTCTAAATTTTATTAAAGAATTATTAATTATTTTAAAAAAATTAAATATTACATATAATAGTTACATTTAAGTTTATTTTAATTTAAAGATATTATATTAAGTTATTATAGCTCAAGTTCTAGATTTGATTTTAATTTTGAATAAAAACTCTATTTTTAAATAATTCGATAAAAAAAAAACTGTCAAAAAAAATCACGAATTTTATTTTAGTTGGACTTTGCATGATTATAAAAAAGGAAAAAATATTTTGAAATTTGATTTTCCAAATAAATACTATATTTCTAAGTCTAAATAATTGGGTCTAGTGGTTTATGAGAACGTTTGTTCACTTATTAGGTGAACAATTCCTGTTCTCAAGTTTGGTTTTCGAATTCGATTTAAAAAAAATATATTTTAAAGTATCGGTGTGATATTTTTAATAAAAAAATTGTTAGTTTTGTTTATGTGTTATATTCATATGGCTTTTTAAAACTCTATCACTTTCAAAAAACGACCACAAATTTTACATTCTATTGGATTACACTTGCCACTCAAAACTCTTGTAATTTTTACTCTAGACTCCTCGTTACAAGGTTTCGATTTGGCTACATTTTCATTAACATTTGCTTTTAATTTTATATTTTTAACTTTTAAATCAGTGTTATCAATCGAATTTCGATTTTTTGATTCGACACATTCATTGTCCAAATAATAAATTTTCTCTAGGTGAACAAGTTAGATTTTATGTGAACAAAATATATTTTAGTAGAACATTTCAGGTCACATATTGGTGAACAAAATATTACTTAAACAGATTGTTCACCAAACCTGAGAACAGGAATTGTTCACCTGATAAGTGAACAAACGTTCTCATAAACCACTAGACCTAAAATTGGCAGAGTAAAATTTTTGCTCAATTTTCAATTTGCTCTTTTTGCGCAATTTTATTACATTGCATATTTGCAATTTTTTTTTAATTGAATTTGAAAGTTTTGAAAAGTTAAAAAAGTGTGCAAAGTGCAATTCAATGAAACTGCGCATTTAAATTTTTTAAGTAAAAAGAGCAAATTGAAAATTGAGCAAAAATTATACTATGCCCTAAAATTGATATTAAAGACTTTTCTATCAATTTTTTAGGATTATCTTAATTTTTAAATTTATATTTGATTTTGGTTTAAACTTTTTGTTTCATGTTTTTCTTAAAAAACTTATTAAAATAATCTTAGATTTATTAAAATAAACAAGTTTTTTTTTCAAGAATGTTGTAGATAATGCCAAAATTGATACTAGTGATTATTCTTAATATTCTATACTTTATATTTGATTTTAATAAAAGTTTCATATTTCGTTTTTTTAGATTATAATTATTATTATAAAAATTATTTTAAATTTTTTCAATTCAAAACGATAAAGATCAAAGTGTAACATAGAAAAAAAAATTAAAAATTACTTCCTAAACATTTAACTTAGATAACAGGATAAGAAAATTTCATTTTTTTCTAATATTTAAAGATTTTGATAAACTTGTCTTAAATATAAACGTTTGGTAAATTGTTCACAATGGAATTACTTTGTAGAATAAACAGAAAACATATTCTTGTATTAATCCTAATATCAATTTCAAGTAAATTAAAGATATTAAAGTGATATTCTAAATAAATTAATTTAAAATTAATGAATATATAAATAAAGAAAAAATTGAAACAAGTAATTGCGATAGTAACGGACAAGGAAATAATCATCAAGGGTGTTCAACAACTAAACCAACAACAAAGACTTCACAAACTACAGGCACTCTAACAACAACAACTTCACCAACCACAACCACTACGAGAACAACAATTTTACCAACCAAAACTACTACAGCAACCATATTAAATGATTTAATTTCAAATATGTCTTCTATTTTTGAAGTAAAAACTGAACAATTATTAAATTTGATGTCTTCAAAAATTGACATGGTAAATTGTTTGAATAATTGTTCAGGACATGGAACATGTACACTAGAAAAAAATGAAAAATTTATTTGTGAATGCAATGAAAATTATATTGGTTCACAGTGTCAAACTAATTCCAAACCATGTGCCTCAAATCCATGTTTAAATGGAGCTACATGCATTAATGATTTCTTAAACAAAACTTACAAGTGTGAATGTATGACTAGAAATAATTCGGTTTTATTTCATGGTCATAATTGTGAGAAAAAAATTGATCTGTGTCAAAATGAGACTTGTTCTCGAAATGGAGTATGCTCGGATGTTGATTATCAAGCCAAATGTAAATGTTTTAAATCCTACAGTGGTGAAAAGTGTGAAATTGAGAGTCAAGAGATCAAAACAGTCAAAGCTGTCATCAAAACTTCATCAATTATTGCTATAATAGTCATTTGTATAACATATTTAATCTTCATAATTATTGATATCACAGATTTTTTTTCAAGAAAGCGAAAAAATTCACTTTATTTAAGCTAACTTTATTAATTTGAAATTGTTTTTTTTGAAAATATTTAGTAAAAATAAATTTATATTTAAAATTATTTTTTTTGATATTTTTTGTCTTATTTTCAGCTTAAAAATAAAAGGGAGATTTTAAAGAACCTATTGCTAGAATGGACCGGTTTGTCAAATTTTTTTTAATAACTGTTGAGGCTTAATAAAATGGCCAAAAATAAACGGCGAATATCTTAAAAATTATATTCCTTGCTTTTGAAAATAGGTGTCAAGGTCAGATTTTTTCATTCTCATCTCTCGTTCTATCTCAGAGTGTTCCATTTAAAAATAATTTAACTAATGATTATCAGTTTATAAAAATATATATAATACATCATCTGATCATTTGCACAATCTCGCAAGCATACTTAGCTTTTGTCCATTTACTTATGCCTCACCAGTTATTTCAAGTCTTATTAAACTATTTTATTATATTAAATTATTTCTTATTAAAATATCACTTGACAAAAAATTAATGTCATGAAGCTTAAAATTTTAAACCTTTAATAAATATATTTATTATCCGATTTAGTCTGTTAAGAAATTATTTGAACTTCAAATTAATATCTTAATTTAAAAATGTTCGCTTTTGTATCACCAAAATCAAAAGGACATAAGAAATTTAAAATTTTTTTTTTATATTTAAAAAATATTCAAATTAAATTCAATTAATTAATAGGTAACAATTTTAAAATTTTTAAAATATGAATAAACTGTTTTTGGTGTGGCCCAATCTAAAAAAAGATTTTACTTTATTTAATTATTTTAGAAAATTTTTTGAATAAAAATTACCTGCTCCACCTCCGAAGACTTAAATTAAAAAAAAATTATTCAAAAAATTAATTTTAATTAATTTCATATTTTAAAAAAATTTACATGTTTCGAAAGCAATACCACTAATTGGAACATTGGTTGTTCTAAAAACCATTTTGGTAAAGTCAAATTTTTGTACATCATCCACCCATATTGTAAATCTACCATCTTGTTTTCCAGGTGTGTTCAACTTAACCAACTGTTTAATTCTAACCCATTTATCTTTGACAAAATATTTCGATCCACCTATGCCATAGCCCCAATCTGGCGCACAATTAGGCGCGCTTGTCAAAGCACAAAATTCAGCCGAATGATTAGCTTGTTTCGAAACATATAAATAAGCATAGCCGTTTCCATTTGCGCCAAACATGAATCTAAGACTAAAACAATCCAAAGCCATGTCTCCACCATTGCAGTTTGTTTTGCCCCCAAAAAGACCAGGAAGTTTACCTCCTTTAACCCAGTCGAAATCATTCGGGAACAAAACTTGATATTCTAAAGTAGCATGTTGGATAATGTTTGTTCCAAAAGGCCACACAAAAAATCCAGTGCCTCCTTTGTTGCCGGGCAGAGATGAATATGAACCGGCTGGATATTTGACTTTCAAAGCCTGTTGTCCACTTCCTTTCGGGTCGTTGACAATCTCTCGATTTTCAGCTAAGTACGAATTGCCAATCGGCCAATAATTAAAGTTTCCAAAGTCGCCTACCCACAATAATGCTTCGCTTAAGCCTAAAAATAAACAAAAAAAAAATATTTTCATTTTTGTTGGCTTTTTTTTTTATTTTAAAGTTTGATTTATATTAAAAAGTCTTATCAAAATTTGAGAAATAAACAGATTTTTAATAATGTTTTGATAAAATTTTAATCAGAATGCGATTAAATACATAAATTTAAAATCTACTTTTCTATTAAGATAAAATAGATATTTTTTTGCAATCAAATTAAATGGGATATTTCTGAAGTCAAAAGTCAATAAAAAAATTAATTTATTTAATTTTAATTAAATTTTATAAAAAAAAAATCCAAAAAGATTATTACCACATAAGTTTGAGCTTCATGCCCCGGAATATTACCATAAAAATTAACAGAAATTGATATGATAAAAAAATAGATCATTAAGGCATGTTAATATTAGAAGCATTTATTTTGGTTAATCTCTTTGGTAATGAAACTAAAAAGACCAAAGACGGAAATCACTTAAAACTTTTCATTTTTAATTTTAATTATTTAGATAATTTAGTTTTTATTGAAAAATATAAAATTAACCATTGCTAAATTTATTTTTGATAAAATTAAATCTGTAAAGTTGGTCAAGAAAAAAGTAATTTTTTATACAATTTTACTTGATTTTAAGTGAGATAATAAAATACATCATTAAAAGAATGCCTTGGTGTAACTAGAATTAGAAAGCCGAGTTCCATATGAAATTAAATTTTTTAAAATTATGTTTTTTTTTCATTTTTAATTTACCGTAAGCTCTTGATCCTTGACTCTTGGAACTATGTTAAAATTTGGGTTTATTCTCTATGAAACTAATACCATCGAAGCCATGTTATAAAATAAAATTTATTATTTTTTTTTAAGAATAAACCTAATTATTTGTGATGAAATCTGTTTTCTGTTTTACGAACAGAACTAAAATTTTAGATTTTATGCAAGTCCTAGCGGTTTAGTCTGATTTTCTTTTGATATATGTCCTTAATAATAAATGTTTATTTTTTGACATTGGTTTAAAAAAGAGCTTCAGTTTAATGAACTAAAAAATATTTGAAATTTTTCTTTTGTGTATGATAAGTGTTATGGTCAAAATTTTAAACATAACAACTTGACTAAGCATATGATTTGTGAATAAACAACTCTGGTTATGGCATGCAAATGAGCTGAGCTGAATTGTGGTCTTGAAAAATACTTTAATAATAAAGTTTTCAAATAAAAATTGTTAAGTCCTGTGGGCACTGTCAATTTCATACAAAAATGAAAAAAGAAAAAAAATTAAAAATTTAAATGAAACAAAGTGAAGCAACTTTTATTTTGTGGAAGTATGCAAAATCTGACTCTATTTAATAATAGCATTTAAAATAACACAGAAACTAAATAAATTTGCAGAGATTTGCCCGTAGCAGCTCTAGTCAGAAAGCCACTGGAATGGTGTATATATTATCTTAGTAGAGTAGATGGAATGGGTGTATGCGCAACGTCAAAAGACGTTGGAGAGCACTGCTAAAAGCCATTAGATATATTAAATGTAAGGTTGGCTAAAAACTAAAAATCATTAAAATTTAGCATTGTAAATTTTTATGCAAAACTTTCAATACAAAAAGTAAAAAAAGTTTTATAACTTTTGTTCTGATGGTCAAGCATTAGAACATGCCAAAGAAGGCATATGTATAATCTTAAAGCTTATTCTTTTATCTTTCAATTGAGCATATATAAGTTGGACCATTAACTTTATTCTTTTATTTTTTTTAGTTCAAATTAGACCATGAACATTTTGGACAAAAATAGGTCTAAAAGGGCAAGAGATATATAGATGAACTTGATTTAAATTTTATTTTATTACTTAGTCTGATTTTTAATTAAGTTTAAAATTTTAAGAGGATAGCTTATTGAGTTCAAGAGTTATAGCTAATAAAGTGAAATTTCCCCTTTTTTCTCACCCCTCGGAAATTAAGGTAATATTAAGGTTTTTTTTACCATAACTTTTGAACAGAACATCGTATAGACATAATCTATAAATCGTTGTAATCCTCATTCAATTTTCTATTCGACAATATGTAAAAATACATTTTGAAAATGGAAAGGCTAGAGGACATTTTGAGGGTTTGAGGAAGTTCAAGGTTATGTGACTACCTATTTCAGGAGGGCATTAACTGTAAAGCTGACCATGTATTTTTAAACTAGATAGCCCAAAGTACCCCTGTGTAAAATTTCATGGTGATCGGTCTACCGCAACATATTTTTTTTTTCAATTTTAAAAAAAGCACCGAGATTCTTTGAACATCCGTTAGTTTATCAATAAAGTTAATTTAAAAAGTTTATTTCATATTAATTGGAATAAATAAGAGAACTCTTTTTATTTTTTAAATTTTTTTGCTGATTTTTCTTGATTATCGCGAACAGTATCACGAATCGAGAGCTTATTGACATTACATTCATTTTCAATTTTTGAATATTGAATGAAAATTTGATGATTATTAAATAAATGTATAGTTTTTTTTAGCAAAAATATACTTAACAAAAAATTCAGCTAAATAATCATAGTGTATAATTTTTTTTCTATAATGTAAAAGAATAAATAGATTTTTTTAGTTTTTTAAATTTATTTATTCGTCTCATTACAATTCTAATTTTATATTTAAGAAAAATAATTTTTAATATGCTATTTAAAACATGAGGGTGCGAAATAGTTCAAAAAATCGAAAAAAAAAACTAAAAACTGTGAAATTTTTTAAGATTTAGCTTTACAAAATTAATTATTCTAATATTTTCATTCAGAAAAAAAAATGAATTTATTTTACGATAATTATGAACCAAATTCAATTTATGTTGATTCAAATCTAAAAAATTTTACCAACTTAATAAACGAACTGAATCCATGTTTGAACAACATAGGGTCAATCTATGATGTAGTGTCTAAATTACTTGATCAATCTAGATCATTATTTTATGGAAAGACAGTAATTAGCATTGATGGCAATATTGGAATCGGAAAAAGCTATTTTTTAAAAAAACTAATGCTTGAAAATCAAACGCTGGGTTTCATTAGCGAACCAGTTGAGTATTGGTCAAAGATTAAATGCAAGACGAGCAAAAAAAATTGTCTTGAATTGTACTACCAAAGTCTTGAGACCAAAGATTCTTTTTATCTATTTAAATTTCAGCTGATTGTCATGATGTCCAAGCTATTGAATATAATAGACCAATTTAGCAAAAGTTCTGGTTCATTTTTTTTAACCGAAAGAAGCTTTTTATCTGAGTAGAATTTTAATTTTTTTTTATAAATTTTTTATCCAAGTTTTTTTATATAAAGTAAATGGGTTTTTATAAAAATAGCCCAAAATCTATATCAATGGGAGCATTTGTTGGAGTACGAAAAAATTCATGACAAAATAGTGAATGATCTTTATCTCAAAAGTCGACTTTTTATTGTTTATTTGAATGCAAAAAGTGAAGAAGAAGAGATTAGTTTGTGTATGCAGCGAATAAAGCTACGTGATAGAATTGGTGAAGAACAAATTACTGAGGAGTATATAAAAAAGATTCAGCAAGGTTATTTAGAGTTGATATCTGTAGCTAAACACTTGCCTTATGTTCAAAAAGTAATCACAATAAATCAGGAGTTTTGTCACAAACCAAACATTTGGCAAAGATTGACCGAGCTTTTATTTTAAATAAAAATTTCCCATTAAATGCTTTATATTTAATATTTCAAATAGTTTTATAGTATTTTTAACTTTTTATTAAATCTTCAAAAAAAAAGTTTAAGAAAACTATCTTGAGAATTAATAGTTAATTTAAAATTAAAGGTTTACTCTTATTTAATAATTTATACTTTATTCTATATTTGTCTTATAATTCGTAATCTGATCTTTATTCACATTATTATGACTTGTTGTGTAACAAGCATCACAAATCAAACAGAAAACTCGATTAGGTAAATACTAGTTTTATTGCTAACGTTGATTTGGAAAATCTTTTTCTTTAATTTTATTAATCTTTTATTTTGATTTTCACTTTTTAATAAAAATGACATTAAAGTCTAAAAAAATGCCTAACTTAAATAAAAATTATTTGAAAAAGTCTACCAACAATCTGGTCAAATTAAATAGTAACTAAAAACAAATTTGATATATTTAACTAGGTCTTATTTATTTTTTAAGAATTATTTAGCTTATTTGTTTTTGTTGGTTTTTGAAAAAATCTACAAAAAAAAAAATGTTTCAATTTTATTTAGCATACAAATACTTAAAAATACTTAATTTAAAAAAATCAAAAATTTAACAAATAATTCCACCAAGTTGAAAAATAAAACATCAGATAAACTAATATATTTTTTTAAAAAAATTTAAAAAAAGAAAAATGAAATATCTGCTTTTTATTTTTATTCTTAGATATACTTTTCAATGTCCTCAAAGTAATAGTAATATTTAATTTTTTTCCAGTTAATTTATTATCTTATAGACAAAAATGCAAATGAAAATGCTTATCAAGATTGCAACATTTCAACAACCACAACACTAATTTCACCAAAAACCATACCAACTAAAACAAGAGCGGAAAATACTTCAGCCACAACGATACCATTTTCACCAGCTACTACACCAATCACTTCAGCAACTATACCAAAAATAACAGCAACCACTACAATTTATAACATGCCCTCTATTTTTGAGATAAAAACTGAAAAATTATTAAATTTGATGTCTTCAAAAATTGACATAGTAAATTGTTTGAATAATTGTTCAGGACATGGAACATGTAAAAAAAACAACAATGAAACATTTATTTGTGAATGCAATGAAAATTATATTGGTTCACAGTGTCAAACTGATTCTAAACCATGTGCCTCTAATCCATGTTTAAATGGAGCTACATGCATTAATGATTTCTTAAACAAAACTTACAAGTGTGAATGTATGACTAGAAATAATTCGCTTTTATTTTATGGACAAAATTGTGAGAAAAAAATTGATCTTTGCCAAAATGAGACTTGTTCTCGAAATGGAGTATGCTCGGATGTTGATAATCAAGCAAAATGTAAATGTTTTAAATCTTACAGTGGTGAAAAGTGCGAAATTGAGAGTCAAGAGATCAAAATAGTCAAAGCTGTTATCAAAACTTCATCAATTATTGCTATAATAGTCATTTGTATAACATATTTAATCTTCATAATTATTGATATCACAGATATATATTCTAAAAAACAGAAAAAGATAATCAAAAATCCATAGATTTTTTTTCATAGTACTGTGAATTTTGAAAACACTAAAGGTCAAAAGTTCTTCTTTATTTGATATATCAAATATTATTAAAATAAAAATATTTTTTTAAAAAAACTGCAATATAGGACAGAAAAAATTTATTGCACCATTTTTTCTAAAATAATTTTTATAATGGAAAAAAAAGACAAAAAATATGTCACCAATAATTGGTTTGATTATTGGTTTTGTTTTTAAAGTAAAAATGATCAAAAAATTGGAGTTTTTTTAGATAAATTTTTCTAATTTAATTTTTTTTAATTCACAATAACTTTTTCTCAGATTTTTTTATTCTATTTTTTTTCATTTTCAAATAATTAATAACAATAACTTCATTCAATAACCAATATTACTTTTTTAATCAAAAAATTATTCTACAAAAAATATAAATTTAATTTAATAAATTTTATTAATGTTTTTATCAAATTAGTTTTTAAATATAAATAGAGCCATCTTCAGGTCCAAGATAACCAACATAGATTAAGACCACATCGACAAGAGTCCACACTCCCAGTCCTCCAAAACTAAACAATTTCGCAAAACCCTCCTTATAATTAAATATTTTGCTGAATAATTAAATAAATTAAATTTCTTTATACTTTATAGTGACCAAGATAAAATCTGTCTACTCCAAAGCCTCCTAGGGTCAAACTCAAGATAAGCGCAACAATCCACTTATGTCCACTTGTCCAATTACATTCAACATTTTTATAAAAAGTTCTTGAGCCCAAACATATAACACTATCTTGGACGGTACAATTTGCTTTCCAAAGTCTTTGTGGGCTGTCTCTTCGACATGAATAGTTCGGTGTGCATACATGCATCCAGTCTGGAGTCTGGTAACAAAATCTACATTCGGCCTCAAAAGTAAAAAAGCGTTCACCTTTACACACTGTGTCATTTTTAGCAACACAATCTGTTGTTAAAGACTCGCCATAAATACAGTCAGCTGCCTTTGGATTTTTATCTATTGAGCATTGAAAGCATTCGATTGAAAGAGAGTCACATTTCAAATTTTCGTTTGAAGACTTATTACATTTTTTTAATTGATTTAATTTTTCAATTCTATAAAAGAATTATTATTAAATTAAATATTTTTTAAAATAATTTTATTTTTTAAATTACTCGGATTTAATTGGGAAGGTTAAAATAGTCAAAAATATGAATTTGGCAGCTAAATGCATTATTTGATAAATAATTTTTTGACATTATTTCAAAATTCTAATTTGAAAAAAAATTTATTTCAAATATGAAAAAAAATTGGAAATGTGTTATAAAAATTTGTCCGAATTTTAGAATTTACTTTTGTTGACTTCCTTTTTTTTTATTTTAAAACCGGAAAAATGTATTCCCTTAGCTAAAAGTTTTTTTTTTAAGATAAATAAATAAGCTTAATTGAAAATTAAAAAAAAGCTTTTATTGATATTTATTTAATTTGCCCACGAAATTTTCTTTTATTAGAAAAATGAAATTATATAACATTTTTAAATAGTATTAAAAGCATTATCAAAAATAAATCTTAAAATTTTTAATTTTTTTTTTATAAAAAAAAAATTTTGATCAAAAGTTATATTTTTAAAATTTTAATAACAAATGAATTTTATTGCTTTAATCATATTTCTTAGAATATTTAGCTCAAATTTTTTCATAGATTCAAGAAGTAATCTAAAAAAAAGGGTCAAAATTTTAAAAATTTAAAATTATTTTTTATAGCATTTGCTGTTATTCATGAAAGAAATTTGAGTGTATGGAGTGCTTCTGAATTCAAAATTCACAACTCTTTTGTTCACAATTCTACAATCAATTGTCTTGAAGTTTTTACTAACACATATTTGGTCGCAGGAACAGAAAATAAAATAATTCTTATTTATAATTTTGTCCAAGGTAATTTGAATCGTCAACTAAATGAAAAGTATCCTATAAAGGCTATTCAAAGAATTAATGAAACTTATTTTATTACTGGTTTTCAAAATGGCTTGACAATGTGGAATTTTTACACTGGTCAGAGTGTTTCTGTTCAAAATGAAGAATTTGGTACCATTAATTGTATCAAAATGATACCAAATGAAAAAAAAATAGTAATGACCAGTCAAAATGATAAAATATTTTTTTTATCAACTGATAATTTAGAAATTTTTGAATGGAAAAGTTTTTCTGGAGCAAATTTAAAATCTATTGATTTAATAGATTCAAATACTTTTATTTTTAAATGTCAGAATAATTTGCTTTGTAAATTAAGGGAAAATGATATTAAAAATCCACCGAATATTTATAATTCACATGGTATTAGTGAGATTAATGCTGTAAATGTAATTAAAGTTTTGGATGAGAATAAGATTGTTTACGGAGTGGATCATAATGGAAACAACAATAACAATTATATCCAGTGGAATTTAATTGGAAACAATCTCCAAACCCAAACAGATTTAATAACAGCAAATCCAAAAAGAATTTTTAGCATTGAAAAAATTGATGATAAAAAAATATTAACAGGGGATGACAAAGGAAATTTGTATATTTTTGAGAATGGGAATCATAAAAAATTATTCAGCTTAGGCAGTGGAATTGTTCGATCTATAAAACTATTGCTAATTGAATATAAAATCCCCAACAGCACAGTTAAATTTTCTCTGATTGACCAATTTTCAATAAAAAGCAAAAAAACCTCAGACAATTTATTCAGAACAACCAATTTATTAGAAACTCTTAGTATTACAGATAAAAGTTTTTCAAAAACATCAAAAAAAATATGGACAAGGACTGAAACAGTGCAAAATTATGAGGAAATAAAATCTTCAACTATTTCAAATAAAGAAAATAATTTTAGTGCCACTTTTACTGTTAAAAATACAAATTTTTATTATAAAATTAATAAAATTTCAATTGACCAATTTGAAATACAAGATTTAGTTAAAATATTAGCAAGTAAAGTTGACTTTACTAATTGTCTTAAAAATTGTTCAGGACACGGAACATGCACACTAGAAAATAATGAAACATTTATTTGTGAATGCAATGAAAATTATATTGGTCCACAGTGTCAAACTGATTCTAAAGCATGTGCCTCAAATCCATGTTTAAATGGAGCTACATGCATTAATGATTTCTTAAACAAAACTTACAAGTGTGAATGTATGACTAGAAATAATTCGCTTTTATTTTATGGACAAAATTGTGAGAAAAAAATTGATCTTTGCCAAAATGAGACTTGTTCTCGAAATGGAGTATGCTCGGATGTTGATAATCAAGCAAAATGTAAATGTTTTAAATCCTACAGTGGTGAAAAGTGTGAAATTGAGAGTCAAGAGATCAAAATAGTCAAAGCTGTTATCAAAACTTCATCAATTATTGCAATTTTGGTTATTATTCTAACATTTTTAATTATTTTTTCAATCGATTTACTCGATCTTAATAGAAGTTTAAGAAATAAGAAATTTTTTTATTAATTTTTACTTTTTAATATTTAAACTTTACAAAAAAAAAACTATAAAAGTTTAACACTCAAACACCAAAGAGATTTTTTCGACCATTTGTGTAGTTATTTTTCTTTTTTGCTTTTATTCCATCAAAATTAGCATATTTTGCAACAAAAATCTTTTATTTGTTTTAATTTTTGATTTTTAATTAAAGAAAAATTTCAAATTTTTAGCTTTATTTTTTAAATAAAAACAAAAAATATTCGCTGTTCGATTTTTAAGACATGTAATCAGCTAAAAAAAGTTATGTATTTTTTATTAAACATTATTTATTTTAATACATTAACTATTATCATAAAATTACATTATTTTGAAAAATTCCTAGCATCTTTAGTGGCATATACTCTTACCGTAAATTATATTGAAGCAATTTTTTTTATTTTCTGGTTTTATTACATTTAATTTACAATAATGACACCCATTATTTAAAATATTAAACTAATACAGTATCTAAATTTATATTACAAATTATTGTCAACTTCTGCTAAAGTTCAGTTTTTCAAAACATTTATCCTACCTTATTTTGATTATTCTTCAACTCTCTTTTATTATTTTTCTATAATTAAACTGGCTAAAAGTTATTATTTTTCTATTTTTAAATTGTTTAAGTTCAAATTTGAATCGAAAAACTTTAATGATGTTAATAATTTTTTGGAAAAATATGGCTTATATGCTTTTCAGCATAGATTTTTAGAAAGAATGTTATCATTCTCTTTTAAGACTTTATTCTATCATAACTCGCCTGAGAATTGAATTTAAAAAATAGACTTCTTAAAAATGACTCGAGAAATTAAAGTTACAATTTAAGGAATAGTGCGAACCTGATCCAGCCGATGTTTTCAAAATAACAAATAATTTTATTTTTATAAAAATTGTAATTTTAATTATTAAAAATTTTTATTAAATTAAATAAATGAAGTGTTAATCAGTCGATTACGATAAAGGCATGTTGATTAACCTTGAAATTGAAAAAGCATTAAAAAATTTAATTTTAAATTTCATGAACTCTTTACAAAAAAAAATCAACTAAATTTTATTTTTAATAAGACGACTACTTTTCCAGCTGTGTTTATAATCATCTACTAATAAACTGATAGCTTAGGACAAGTAAGTAGGTAATTAAAAATTATCTTGCTTATTCTTGTTTATTGTTTTACTTTTAACTCTTAAATGACTTTTTGTTGAATAAATAATGCAATAAAAATAATTATAAAAATTTATTTTTTTCAAAAGGAGCGTTGACAATTTGAAAAAAATTTTTTTTTTTATCAATTTAATTCTAATAAATAAAGAAAAACAAATAAATTTGTGTTTAGTTTATTTTATATAGTTGTAATTAAAAAGAGAAAGATACAGCTAAAAATTATGATGATTAATATTGATAAATGTATGAAATTTCAAGACGCTTTTACAGTCTATATTGATATGGTTATAAATTACCGATAGAAAATGAAATCAATCTCAACATTAACACGGCTTTAGCTCTTTTCTATTCGATATTTTTTTACCAACATGCCACGTCTGACCGTGCTAAAATTTTAAATTAAAATTGCACATAGAATGCTTTATACTATAAAGACTCTTTCTCGAATGTTCCTCTATATTTCATTTGAAAAACACACAAAAATATTACTGCACATAATTATGAAAATTTAATATCCTAAAAAAAAAAACTAAATTTGTTCAGACACCAATTTTTTGAGCAGGCAACCTTGAGAGAGAAGCATATTTAAAATTTCTTCTTTTTTTTTTGTTGGCATTTCAAAATTAGAATTTTTAACTTAAATAAAAATCACCTAAATTTAAGATGAAAATTTTATCTATTTATAACAAATTTTTGAGCCGACACCCATTTCTGGGCACTTGTCTTACTTCTGGTAACATTGAATAAATAAACTTTTCAATTATGTTAAATTTAATTTGTTAGAATTAAGCATGCGGAATGGGCGCTGGCAATCTTCTATGTCAAACAATTATGTATCCGATGACAGAACAGTTTGATCCACTTCTATTTGTGACCTATGCTTTGTTTGGCTTTTTTGTATCGGGCCCGTTTGTCAAAGTCTGGTGGGACGCCTTAGAATTTAAGATATTCAAAAATCCGAAGCAATTTTTGCGTCCGATTAAAATGATGCTTTTGGATCAAACAACGTCACCTTTTATTCTAAATGGTTGCTTTTTGTATGTTCTGGCCTTGTATGGAGGCAAGTCTCACTCGGAAGCGATTGACGATGCACTAAATCGATGCATACCTGTTTGCTTGGAGTCCTATAAAGTATGGCCAATGGTTATGATACTTAATTTTTATGTAATCCCTCCGCATAACAGGTTAAATTTGTCATTTCTCTAAAAATTTTTCCCAATTTTTTTCAATTAAAGGGTTTTGTTTACAAATTTGATCTCAATTTTGTGGACCACTTACTTTACCTATATGGTATCTGGTGCTTCTACTCGATAGTCCATTACGGTGCCATTCAATAAAAAAAATTCAAAATTCGCTCTTGTATTTTCTTTCTTTACAGCATTCAAGGCAGCTTTGTAAAATTTTTCTATTTGAAAATTAATTTAATTTTGGTTATTATATATTTTGTTTATCCAATTTAAATAAAATTTAAATTTAAAAAAAAAAAAAATTTATATTAAAAACAAAAATACTGAAAATAGGGTTATTTTTATTTAACAATAACATAATTTAAAAAAATAGTGTCAAATATAATTAAAACCAGACTTGTTTTTAAGTCACAAGTCTTAAGTCAAGTCAAGTCAAATCAATGACTTTAAATTTTTTTTAATACATATCTAAAAACAATAAAAACTATTTTTTTGATTTTATAACTAAAAAATAAATAAATGTTTTAGGATTATTTAAGTAAAATACCGTAAAAACACAAAATTTCAAAATCAAGAATTAATGAAAATTTTCTTAATTTATGATCAATTTTTACATTCTTCTAATTAATTGTAGTCATTGACTTGACTTGAATTTTTTTGACTTAGACTTAAAACTGTGACTTAAAAACAAGTCCGATAAAAACATGTTCATTTTTATTTATCCGCAACAACTTAAATAAAATGAAGCAATTATACTTGAAAATAGAAAACAAAAAATTATTGATTAAGATAAAACCAGTTTTCAAAGCAATAATACTGATTCACATTTATATTTAGGTCTTTAAATATAAGATTTGCTTTTTACCAATTATTCAGTTATAGCAAATGTATCGTTAGAGTCTCTTGAAATAAAATTTTACTTATTTAGAACTTTGTAACTTTAAAGAGATCGCAACGAACATTCCACTTGGAAGAGGGCGTCGTCTTGATCGCACAAAAGCTACAACTAACGCTTTTATTCGTCAGCCTGATGATGAAACTCAAGTCATTAACGGTATCGGTATTGGCAGCGGTTAAGAGTCTGATTCTGAGTAAATAGTCAATGAGCTACCTGTTACAAAAAAAATACGAGTAGAAGAAAGAAAAATTAAGTTGGTAGCAATAGAACTGTTAAATCAAAAAATAAAAAAAGATAAGTATTAATTATTTCTGCATAAAAATACATTTTTTGTTTTATTGCTTTATTTTTGCATCAATTTACACAATTTTGCTCTTTTTTTATTATATTAAATATCAATTAATAAAATTATTCCTAACTTCAGTATTTTTGTTTTTTTTTTAGGCATGAAAATGACAAAGGTAAAAATTATATACCATTTTTTATTATCAAAATTAAAATAAAATAAATAATAAATTAGTAATTAGAATCTATTTATTAATTTAAATCAAATCAAAAAAAGTTTTGATAGAAAAAAAAAATTCTAAAATTAAATTTAATAAAATCCTTTTTTTTTACTTTAGTTGGTATTCATAGATAAACTTAATGTCAGTTCGGAATTGATATTTATTATGGATGGTAGAAATCAAAGGGAATTAGAAGTTATTAATTTTATTTTTTTACTAAGCCTATAATTAACACTCAAACGCCGGATTAATTTTTTCGGCGCTTTATACTTTATCTCTTATTTGTATTTGGTTAAATAAATGAAATAATTTTTTAAAATTTTATTAACAATCTGATAAATTAAATAAAAAATTTTAAAATTAAATTATTTCTATTGCAAAAAAGGCTTATTTTCGTGGAATAAAAATTAAAATGAAAAGTTTACACGAGTGTTAAATGGCCACAAAAAAAAATTATTTAAAATTTCAAAACAAATTTAACTAAAGAAAAAACAAATTACTTTGCATTGTGAATTTAAAATGAGTTAAAAAGATTGAATGCAAGGTTAGAAATAAATATTTTAAAATTTGAAATTTTGCATCTTAAATAAACCTTTAAAAATGATAAAATTGAATCAAAAAGTAAAAAAATGATAAAATTAATTCAAACTAGTAAAATTCTTAAATTGTATCAAAGCTTTGTTCAAAAGCATCCTCTAGTTGGCATATCGCTTACCTCAGCAGTGGGTATGGGAACCGGTAACCTAATATGCCAAAGTATGATGTATTCAAAGACAAAAAAATTCAACTGGTATAATTTGTTTCAGTATGCTTCATACGGTCTTATTTTTTCTGTGAGCTATCTTCCCTAAAAAATTTTTTTTTTCAAACATTTTAGCATTTCATTAAGGGTCCAGTGCTGAAATTTTGGTGGTTTGCTTTGGAACTAAAAATATTTCCCAATCCTAAGACATTTATGCGACCATTTAAAATGATGCTAGCCGATCAGGCAACATCGCCATTTGTACTAAACGCGGCTTTTCTTTACTACCTAGCTATTACAGATGGAAAATCTCACCAAGATGCAGTTCAAGTTGTTAAGGACCGATGCATGCCGATCATCATTGAATCCTACAAAGTCTGGCCTTTTATTATTTTACTAAATTTTTATGTAATTCCACTGCATTCGAGAGTATTATTTTCGAATGCTGCTGCTATTCTATGGACAAGTTATTTGACTTATTTGATTTCAAAATCTGATAATAAAAATAAATAAATTTGAATAAAATTTCTTAATTTTTAATTAATTCGACTCTGTAATAAGGGTCAGAAAAACTTCAAAAAATAAAAATTCTATGATTCTATTTTATCAGAATGACCTTGAGCAAGTCAAAATTTTCGGCTAACAACTCTTCGCCAAACAACCATTATTCAAATTCCCAGCTGAATAATACAGGCTCATTGCATGAATGTGCCGATTGTGGTTCATCTAGTAAATTATATTTTTAGAATAGAGAGAAATTATCCTTTGCTTTAAGATGCACAATGGGCGTCTCTAAATCATGGTGTTGTTGTTTGCGATAGCTGTTGTCTCTGTCATCGAACTCTAGGCCGATGCATATCGGTTATAAAATCTTTGAAAAAAAGCCACTGGCCTCAATCTCTCATGGACGTAAGGATCATTTATTAGTTCTACATAAATTAATAGACATTTTTTTAAACACATTAAGACTCTCTACGAACTGGTAAGGTCTAATTCAAACAGCATTTGGGAGGCTAGCTTAATCAACATAAACGATTCAACAAACCTTAAACATTTGAATTTTGCATCCAAAAGTATCAAAAAACCAAATCAAAAAGATTCCAGGTAATGTTTTAAAAAAATTTTTTAATTTGTCTTAAAATTCAAAAATATAATTAAGTGCAGTGAGATTAAATTTTATTAAAATGAAATATGAAAATTTGGCTTTTATATCACGTGGTAAATATTCCAGCATTGAGGAATTAAATCAAGTAAAAATTGATTTTTTCATTTAATCTATTTGCAAAAAAAATATCAAATAGAAAAAACAAATTCATTTTTTAATTTTAATACAGCAGATTTTTAAACAAAGGGTAAAGTAATGTTAATAATAATAATAATAATTTAAATGAAACCACTATGGCTACGGTGGCTTGTTGTGTCCTTTTTATTTACTTTCATCTATTGCTAGGGGCCATAAGTCTTAGTAATAATTAAATTTTAAAAGTAAAATTTATTAAGTTAAAATAAATTTGATTTTTTTCTAGCTTTAATTTTCCTTTTTTTGATAAAAAAAATTTACTAAAATGATTCATACTTTGTTGCATCTTTTTTTCCTAAAACAAAAGCTTTATTTTATTTTTTTCTTAAGTCAACAAAATCAATAATCAATTTAAATCTTATTGATGTTTTATTTTTTGTCTTAACTATTTGCATAAGAAAAATTATTTTAGGTAAAAAAGTTGCAACAAAGTTTGGTTGAAAATTGACTAAAGCCTTTATTTCTAATTTTTAAATTATATTTTAATATAAAATTTTAAAAGCAACTTTTTTCATGTGTTAAAACGAATAATTACGAACAAACATTGCGCATTTTGTCTCAAGGGGCTGACGCTAATTACAGATGTCAAGAAACAGCAAACCAATGCATTCATGAAGCTATATTGAACAATCAAATTGGTCAAATAGAGATTCTATGTCTATATGGTGCAGATTTGACTGGAATGGATCGCAATGGCTTAACTGCCATTGAGCTAGCACAAAGTCTGAATCTAGAAAATATTGTAGATCGGCTTGTCGAACTACAGTTTGAACTGACCGATGACATAAGCTACTTTTTATGCAATAAAAAACCTGACCACAGATTAGGACAGAATTTTTTGATACCAGATGTATCTCTCGAGCCAAAAGATGCAAAAAATCTCAAATTAAATGAAGTAACCTATTTGAAATATTTTTTATTTATAGTTTTCTATTAGTCTGCTAAATAGTTGCCGGATTATTTATTTGACGAGTTGTCAAAAGATGTTTACGATGAAATGGACCGACGTCATCTTGAAACAAGTATTAATTTAATTTTAGAAAGAAATTAAAATTTTTAACACTCAAAACACGGAGAGGTTTTTTAGGCTTTTATCATTTTTGAAAATTTTTTTTTTCAATCAGAAATCTAAAATAAAATAATGTTAAAACTAATTAAATTTTGCTGCAAATATGCTTAATATCACAGAACAATAAGTAAATAGAAAAAGTCGAAAAAACCCCCCTTAGTTTTGAGCGTTATAACTTGGTAATCAATCTTTTTTTTTTTAAATATTTTGAATTAAAAAAAAACATACAATAATTATTTAAAATTAGAACAAAAAAATCTTTGAAATTTTTAAATGAAAGCTTTATTAAGTAATATCAATAAATTAATCGATAGAGATGAATTTCCACTATAAGAATAAATGTTTGATTAATCTAACTGAAATTCTCTATTCATTGGAACAAGAAACATTTTAAATTTTTTTAATTAAATTAAATTAAAGGTCTTCTTTGTTTTAATTTATTTTTTTTCCAAATTAAGCTATTTTTAAAAACATTTTTATCTAATTATAATTGTGTACCAATGCTGGTCCAATCCAGTCAAATTTTTACATAAGAAAAATACAAATTTATCCGTACTATCCGATCCTTTCCCCAATTAATGGAGCCAAAGACAAATTACTTTGAGAAAAAAAAAATTTTGAATATTTTTATTTTATCAATTTTTCTATGAATTAATATTTTCTTCTTTGTTTCAAACTTCTTTGACTTCTATTACATCATTTTTTAGTATTAGTATTACTTGATACAATACCTAACATGTTGAGTGACTGAGCGGATTCTAGAAGCTATGGCAGCTAGTTCCATTGAATATATCTAAAGAAGCATTGAAGCTAGTGGTTCACTTAAAATTTACCACATATTGTGCCAGTGGAAAACTACTCTTTTTGAGAAAAAGACGCTTACTGCAGCTGCAAAATCGTTTCTAATTTAAGCAGAGAAACTCAATCAGTGGATTTTGATGCTATTTCCTCTTAATAACCGGGTGGTCCTTTTTATTACTAGCCAATTCACCATTCTTCATTCACTAGTTTGTACATTTCAATCAAATCCTCTCTCACTCTTCTTTCACTCAACTTTGTCAGCTTCATTTCTTATTCATAGCGACACAGAGATCTTTGTAACCTGTTCTAGCAATTTATTCCAGAGCGGAACTATTCTATTTAAAAAAAAGAAAAGATTAGCTAAATCGATCTTTTGTTTTGCCTGATTTTTAAGGCATGTCATAAATAAAATTAAGAGATGTCTTTTTATATCAAACACTGGTTAAAAATTTTAACCTGTGACATGAATTAAAAGTCAAAAATGCACTCAAATAGATAATTTTCTGAAAAAGAACTAGCATCTATAGTGACATGTTTTTATAAGAGATTTAAAAATTATTGCCAAACTTAACTAATTTAACAAAAAAAAAACTATTAATAGAAAATAAATCCCAAAGTGGACCTCTCACTAAATTTTTAAATTATTAGTGAAAGGTCCTAGCAGGTTGAGGGACTTGTTAGACATGAGTGACTTTTTCATGTTTCTCTGCTTAAGTATTTGAAAAAAATTTATAAAGATACTTTATAAAAATGAATTAATTTTAAATCAGAAACCAAAAGCTATTTACAATTTTTACAATAAATAGATTGATTAGGCCTAAGACCTTTTAACTAACAGTTGTCACATACCCAATTGTCACAGTCCTCACATGAAATCCATGAATTTTGAAATTCACTATCTTTGAATAATATTTCACATGTGAAACAGCTTTTTGAATCCAATTTACAAAATGACTCATGACTTTAAACTGATTGACAATGCTTTTTTGAACCAAGCTTTTTTTGAACTGCTCTCTTTGGGGTAATCTCTGGACTGAAGTGGCTCTTGGACTGCTTTTTTGGATGATGTTGCCACAGAAGAGTTGTTTCTTGGTACTTATATTGTTTCTTGTTTCTTGGTATAGAAGACATGACTAAACTAAAAGAATTCAGCTAAAACACATATTAATGATTATAATGACATGTCTTAAAAATCGAACAAATACGTTAATGCTCATAATTTTTCTTAATTTTGAAATTTTAAGTTTGGAAATGTACTGTGGGACCAAGTTTAATAAATGAAGCAATACCATTTTTGGTAATCAAAAGCTGCTTTACTCAAACTAGAAATCAAGTATAAAAAATTTTGAGAATAATTGACATAAAAAATTTTTGTTTAATTATTTCAAGTTGAGACAAAAATTAGCGCGTTTTAACAGTCACGAATTTTCAGGCTTGCTTACCGAAATTTTGAATGAATACCAACGACGCTACTTTTTACTTAGTGAATCTCCGAAAAAAGATGCCAACAACTCGAGAGAAAGTTTTGACGAAGAATTTGATGACGACTTGTACGACAAAGTTCCGTCAGATGAAGACTATGCGAGTGTTGCCTCGGACTCCGAATCAACTCAAACAGAGACTAAAAGCAAAAACGTGACCATACCTCTTAAATTGGACTTGAACTCGATACAAGCCAAAAATTTCATCTGTTCACCAACTTTGTCTGCTTCGTCGGCTTCATCGGCCTCTTCTCCCAACTCAAAATTGACCAAAATTCTTAACACCAAGTTCGAAAAGGCTCCTCAGCATATTCAATCATCTCTGGTTGCCAATGCTGAATCAGCTCTAAATTTCATCATGAATAGCTTAAATAAAATTGATCTGAACAATTCGTCCAATACGCCTACACATAAAAAATCACCCATTAGTCCACAATCTAATTTGGAATTAAGCGAAATAAAAAGCGAAAATAAACTCATGAAGTCAATGGTAAGAAAAAAATTTTTTTTTCAAATTTTATTTATTTAAAAAAGAAATACAAAAATTTAAATTTAAATTTTGAGTTGTTTTTTTTTTCATCAAAGAAGATCTGAAATTATTGATTCAAAAATTATTGAGTCAGAAGTTAACGGGTGCCCAATAATGCTTGTCCTAAACTTTAATTATTAAAAAAAAATCATGTTATAAAGATAAATTAATGAAATTTTACAGTCAAATTAGAAATTTTATTTATTTTTCAAAAATAATCATGTTTTATTTAATTATTTATTTTTTTCGCATGTCCAGCCCCTAAAAGTCATGTATAATCCTCGGCAAAATTGTCCTCGGTGGTTTAGAAAATACGAATATCACTTTGATATATCTGTTTGTACAGAATTTAATCTTGATTAAAATGAGCCATAACTTATTCTATTCGGATGATTTTTACAGAAGTTATGATTAAAAAACATCAAAATTTTACGATTTTTTGAATAAGTGAAAATTGAGTAAAATGATGGTTTTATTATAATATCTTTTGATCAGAATTAGATATCTGTCTGAAATTTTACACACATATTACCTAGAATAAGAGCTATAAAATGATTGGCTTTTTTTTATTCAAGTTTGATTTTAAGCAATTTTGTAGGAGTTTTTATTCAGATAGGCTATGGATCATTTCTAAGGTAGATATTTCACCAATTTAAATTAAAAAGTATTAAAAAAAGTATATCATTTAAAAGATGGAAGGCTTGGCTACAATATGATATACGTTACTTGATAGTTGCACAAATATTTCATGAAAAAAATTAATTTAAAATTAATAAAAAATTTATTTCTTTAATAACATTTATTCATAAATTATTTATGGCAATTTATTCATCTAGAGTTAGGAATTCTAATAATTCTGATTGGTATCCAATACCAATCACATGCTTGTATATAAAAATTGTATAAAAATTTTTTTTTGAATATTGAAAACTGCAAATACTCAACTTCAAAATTTCATTATTTATTTCAGTTACATGCTTTGAATCACTTCAAAATTTATATTTATTGTAACTTTCCAAATGCTGATTTTTGAAAATACGCTTTGAACATTTCTTTTGTTGCTTGTTGATCATTCATTGACGCTGTGACCACATAAACTGTTCGTCCACTTTTCAGATTCACTTTTCAAAATTTTTTGTCAGATGATTTTTTTTTTTTTTTTTTAACCTTGTTCGCTCTTTGTGGAGCATAGGGGGGAGCTCATCTCCTTTCTAAGTACCTTTTGAGCGAAGGCTCCGATCTGACACAGAGGTGACTGCATCGAGTTGATCATCTAAGTCGTAATTATCAAAATCCCAGTCGAAACTGGTCCCCCATTTTTTTTTAATGAAAGGGGTTTAAAAAAAAAACATGCGCTTTTTTACTAAAGAAAAAAAATATTTTTAATAAATTCTTTTTTTCTACTACGAAGAATATAAGCCTTTTTTTTTGGCCAACAAAATCAATAATCGATTCAAATTTAATTATTGTTTTATTTTTTGTCTTTAATTTACATCATAAAAATTGTTTTACATAAAAAAGGTACAAAATTTGTTAATGTTGCAGTATTTTTTGAATATATTTTGTTTTAGTAAATTTTTATTTAAAAAAATGGGAAGAAATTTTTTTAAATCATTTAGAGTTATGATTTTTTTTTGATTGAACTTAGAGCTTTTCAAGGACATATATTACAATTTACAATTTTTAAAATAAAACCCAAGATAAAAAAATTTTAATTCGATCCAACTAAATGGAAAATTTAATTTAATTTTAATTAATAAAAATTTTCCAAATTATAAAATAGCTAAAAAAATAATTTTTTTAACAGATTGAACGGCTAATGGAAGAAAACGCCCAATTAAGGGCTGAAAATATGCACTTGCAAACAAATACGAATTTAGACACAGCAAAAAATCAGACAACAAATTACATATCTCAAAACATAAACAATTATTACTCTAATGACAATTTGTATTCAAGTGTAAAAACAACCAGGACAACAACAACCACGCTAAGCGAGAATTCGTCCCCAACATCAAAATCAAAAATTAAAGACTCAGAGCACAAATCCAAATATGAGCTCTATTCCAACAAAATATTTTCCAATCAGAACAAAAAACTAGACAAATCGAAAAGTCCTGGCGGCAACATTCACCCGGACAATTGTGGCATATTGAAAAATTTAAAGCTAGATAGTCTTTTTGATGGTCTGCAATCGAATGAAAATCTAAAAATGGAATGTGAAGCAAACAAAAAATATTCACTTAATTCAAATAGCGCGTCACCATACAGGTCGCCCACTAAGACAAAACGTCAGGACTCTTTACCTATAAGCCAGTCATCTCACTCTACTTACAATAAACAACTGGAAAATATCAAAATTCTATCACCCACTAGATCAATCTCTTCAAATCAAGTTTCTAAGACTAAAAATGTTTTCAATGATCCGGCCAATTTGCCCAGTAAAGATGCGGTAATTAAAAAAATGAAAAAAATTACCAAATCTGTTCAAGAGCTTTTCAAAGCGACCAAAGACTCGGACTTTACCAGCTTGAAAAATTTATGTGACAAAGTAAATGCAAGTGTAAATGAAATGATTATTTTGTTTCCGAATAATCTAAATTCGGCTGAGATACGTGAAAATCTAACTGTTCTAGAGACAACTTCAAATAAAATGATTAAGCTGACTCAAAAGCATCGAGCTCAATTGGAAATTTTTGCTTCACAGAATTTTTCCGAACAACAATTGGACGAAATTAGTCTTAAGAATTTAATAATTAGTGATCTGGTCTCGTTTAGCTACGAAATAGCTCATACTGTAAAAAAAATTGTTTGTATTATGGGTGCTGATAATTAAATTTAAACTAAAACATTTTTAATCGTTTTTTTTTTATTAAATAGAATTTTTTAAGAATTTTTCTTTAAACATTTTAATCAATTATTTTTTATTAATAAGAATGACTAAAATTAATAAAAACCTTGCCATAAAAATCAAGGATAATGTTTATTTATTTAAATAATATTTATATATTTAAGGTAATAATAAAATATTTTTTAATTTTTAAACATTTTCGAGCATGGGCGATTTTTTGGTAAACATAAATCTTAAAAACTTATTTTTTAACCATGTATTCTGGAATACATCAAGCATAGATAAAGGGGAGGGATTCATATTAGCATGATAAACATGGAAAGAAAAAAAAGGGTCTTGTTAATTAAGTGAACAAATGTTCACATAATTTTGCAAATTAAGTTAACATTAGATTACGTGAACAAATAAAAATATATAGAAAAAAGTGTTCACATAATTTCAAACTCAATAATTAGGTGAACAAATCTGTTAATCTTTAAATTAGTAATCAAAAAATGTTTAGCCTATAGAACATAATTTTTCAACTTAATTTTTTACAAACGAAGTTTGAAATTATGTGAACACTTTTTTTATTTTTAAAACTGCTTTGAGGCTAGATAAAGAATCTCTGTGTCTACCAGGCTCGTCTAAAGCACTCGATGAAATGGATTAATTCGGCATTAAGTAAAAAAACCAAGAGAAAAATCAATAAAGAGACTGAAATTACTTCTTTGTCAATACTGAATAGATTGAGTTCTAGAAAAAATTAAAACTTAATTACCAATACTTTTTTTATATAAATAATGATTAGTCAAAAATTAATTTTTTTTGTGTTCACGTAATTAATTATTATTATTTATTTATTTATTTGTTTTCTGTACCGAGCTAGAGCTCCTTCAGAATAGGTTAAAAATTAAAAAAAAAATAAGATAAAAATGAAATAAAATAAAAATAAAATAAAATAAAAGTAAAATTAAAGTTAATAAAATAAGC